>PVIC010014375.1:0-36713 GCA_004025085.1 Thryonomys swinderianus | reverse complement strand
TATTTTGAACACAATTGCATAATGTGGAATCTGAGGTAGATTTGTTATAATTTGTCCTTCGATACACTTTGAAAAACCCCAACTGGACATTTTGGGGAATAAAAGTTCTATTTTGGAAGCATGTCACTGGTTGGGCCAGTAGAATCTGAGAGTTGGTGCATTTCCTAGGACAGAAGAGGCAGAGATGTTTGAAGAGAGGATGAGGATGGACATCAGATCTCATGCACACCGAGGTGCCTGCTGTGAGCCAACAGGAGTTTGGAAAAGGTTCTGCTCAAGGTTCCCATCCTATTTTACATAGACTATAAAGACTGAAGTCATTCCTCTATCCAGGAATAAGTTACAATTGTTTATTAGCGACAGTTATCTGACAAATCCAGTTCACACAATTCGGGGACAGTAAGCTGCCCCCCGCCAAATCACTACAATCCAAAAGGGAAATCCCTTTATGGACTAATCAGCAGAGACAGGAACTGGTCAGAGTGAGAATCATTTGCTTGGGAGGAAGACCTGAAGCTCTTGTTTTTCATTCAAAGTATGAGGTCAGGTTTTCTTTCAAACCTTACTTGTAAAATAAACAGAATTGGGCATGGCAGAAAATCATAAGTGCCACAAGTTTGACAGTAAGGAAAAAGAAACGCTAAGAGGTGCCTTAGGTTGACCTTGGACTTCCTCCTAGGTGACCCTGTCTCGCTTTCTCTGGGGGCCTCAGGCATGTGAACTGCAAGCTGGAGCTCTAGCTAGGCTATGTGGAACCTGAAGAGCTCGTCTGCCTTTCTTGCCCTGCAACCAGTTCCAGCACACTTCTGGGTGTCGATCAGAAGAAATCCAGTTCCTGTTCAGCCATGGGATTCTGCTGCTCGTGTGGCTTGGCTCTAGCAATAATATCTCACTGTGGAAGCCACAGTATAAATGCTCTTGGATGGGAAGCCCCAATAAGGCCTCCCTTTTATTAGGACTCTGTGGCTCTAGGTCACTATCTACGTGTGGGTCAGGCCACTGGAGTCACCTTCAACTTGGAACCCTGGACAGGGGTGCATGCATAAACCCAGGCTGAGGAAGGTTCCCCTCCTTACTGGGAAGCCACAGGCACCCTCTGGGCTTCTGAATCCCCAGCCTCTTGATGGTGATCAGAGCTCCAAGAAGGGACTAATTTAAAAACCAAACAATGTGGTAATTGCCCCTGGTCACCAGGTTGCCTTGCTTTTGGAGGGCTGCTGTTTCCGATTAGTGCGGCCTGGATCTGATGAGGACTAACAAAGTGTAACAAATGATCAAAGCGATAGTTACAACAGTGCGAGTGGCCAGTGATTGATCTGGATGACATAATAATGATAAGCAATGAGCTGAGGCAGGGGGTGGTCCCCTCCAGGTAAGGACGCTGTGGGTCCTGGACAGGTCAGGACTTCCCTGTGCATAGGGAAAACAGTCAGAGCATCAGGCAGAAGCACATGGAAAGGACAGAAGGAGGAAAGTGAGGAAAGCCTTCAGAGCCCAAGCCTTTGGAGAGGAAGAGCATGGGTTAGCCTGTGGGTAAGGATAAGGTTGTTTTGTCAGGAATGGGGATAAAGAGTGCCAGTCCTGAAATATTACTAACCCAAGTATTAGGGTTATTATGAAAAAAGTCAGCTTTTGGTAAGAAATTAAAGTACAGAGAAGTCTCATTTTTAAAGTTTTTTTTTAATAATCATGTTTTCTGAAGAGCAGAGAGATCACTCTGTAAAAGTCAGTGGAAGTGGGTTCTCAAGCAAGTGTGCACCCATGTACCTGGCATCCAAATTCTCAGAGGATAAATGAATAAACAAGACATGGCATAACATGCAATGGGATGTTATTTAGCCTTGAAAATATGATCCTGATGTGTGTGTTTGTGTGTGTAGACTGTACCAGTAAAGATTTTTTTAAAAAAAGGAGATTCTGAAATTCTGGTACATACTGTAAAATGGATGGACCTGGAGAAAATTATGCTAAATGAAAGAAGCCAGGCACAAAAAGGAAAATATATGATTCTACTTACATGAGGCAATCTTAATAGTCAAATAAATAAAGATAGTGTAATGATAGGAGTCAGGAGTGAAGAAAAAAAGAGTTGTTATACATTGGGTATAAAATGTCAGTTACAGTGTGGAGAAGTTCTGGGGATGGGTTGCACAGTAGTCATGAACCACATAAGTCCACTTCAGCCTATGGTGGCCACACATACGACTGTGGTCTCATAAGATTATATACACCTTAATGCCATTGTAACCATCTTGGTTTGTGTAATTCTGTCATGAGACCCACACAGTGACAAAATGCCCACAAGCCAATCCTCAGAACACCCAGCCCTGTTAAGTGACTCTTGAGTAACCTTGACATTACTGCACTGCACTCTAAAAAGTGGTTAAGGTGGTAAGTTTTATATTCTTATACTTTTTACCACAAGAGAAAAAGTAGGGCCTAGTACATGAATTTAGGTAAAAGTCCATTTTATAATGTTGTACTTTCCCTGTTTTTTAAAGTATTATGTGCTAAATCTAATTTGAACCTACTCTGAGGTTCAATTATTACATGGAGTGGTAGTGCGTCTAACCTCCTGACCTGGGTGGCCCCAGGATGATGAATACTTATGTCTGAGTTGGGTTTTTTTTTTTTTTTAAACTGTTCTAGTTGTCAGGCTCTCCACTCTTCCTTTTCTGTGGACCAGTCTCTGGGCTTCTTTAAATTTGCTCATACACAGTTGCTTAGAAACAATTCACACATTGCATTAAAAAAGGATAAGAAGATGCTAAGCAAAATCTCCTGCTTTTGAACTGGTCTTTGTGCTTTTGTGCTTTAGAACTGGTCTTGGGTCTTCCTGCTTTTTCTCCTTGAAATCCAGATGTGCTACACACTGCCTCCCTCTCTCTGGTTTCCAAAGGCACTGCTGCCAGCTGCAGAGCTGTGGACAGAGAAGGCAGCTTGCCTCAAGAATCAATAGACACAGATATCAATGACACTAAGGTTTATTTCTACTCAAGATTAAGAGACACTGTCACAAATTCATCTAAGAGAAGACTGACTACCTTTCTCAGCATAGAATCAATACTAGGAATATATATATATATATATATATGTACATGTATATATCTGTGTGTATACATATATGTACATGTACTTATATACATATATATATACACTTAACTCCTATATATATCCTCTTAATATATATAGTTTATATATAAATATCTATAAATAGTTTATATATAAATATATAACCTCTTAATATATAGAAATAGTTTATATATAGTTTATATATAAATATATATAATAAATATATATATAAACTTTCACATTCCTTGTTTCTCATTCAATATGGAAAACATGTAACAATGAAAAATGCTGATATTTTTAAAGAAGGTCTACTCCCAAAAACATGTCTTAAGTGATATTAAGTGAAGAAGGATGAACTGTCTTCTGACATCTGACCCAATTTATACATAGATATGCAAACAAAAATTTTATTTTCAATTTCTTTACTTTATATTAGTAAATGTTTGCAGCATGGCTTGAGGGAGCTGGTACATGTATGTAGCACATCTCAGTTCTATTTTAATCCCCTTCAACTCAGTTTCCTTCTCCTTCCGTCTCTTCATTTTCTTCCTATTTGAAAAGAGTGCTTTATTTTCCATTACCTATCTTTTATTTCACCCTTCATTTGTATTTTGGGTTTCTTATTTAAGAGATCCATGTGATATTTAAACTTGTGTGTCTGATTTATTTCACTTGAAATTACAATATAAATGTGCATCCTACATACAACTCATTAATCTTCATGACTAAATACTACTCCACTGTGTCTAAATATCACTCTTTCTTTATCCATTCATCTGTTGACAGACATAGAGGCTGATTCCAAGATTTAACTATTATGAATTGTGCTGCTATAAACATGTAATATGTTTTTAACTCTTTCAGGAAAATAACTAAAGGAAAATAGCTGAACCAAATGGAATTATTTAGTTTTCTGTAGAATCTTTATATGGATTTCCATAATGATTATATTAGTTTCCATGTTCACTAACAATGTAGAAATATTCCCTTCCTCAAGGCCTTGCCACCATTTATTCATATGTGATTCTTTGATAATACCATTCTTTCTGGAATAAACGCCATTTCAGTGTTGTCTTAATTTGCATTTTTCTGATACCCAGTGCTGTTGATCATTTTTTCATATATTTATTGACCTTTAGTACTTCTGAGAAGTGTCTGTTCATTTCAGTTGGCTATTTATTGGGGCCTTTATTTTGGAGGTCGGTTTTTTTTTTTTGAGTTCTTTATACATTCTAGGTACTAGTGCTTGTCCATTGTCTTCCCATTGTCTCATTCTTTTGATTGTCTTTTTTGTTGAGCAGAAGTTTTTTAACTTGATATGGCCCATTTTGTTGATTGTTGATACTATATCTTTTTGTGCTATTATTGTGTTGTTCACAAAGTCCTTGCCTATACCTTTGTCTTGAAGAGTTACCTGGTTTATTTTCCAGCAGACTCACTGTTTCTGTTTTAACAAATTAGATCTTTGATACATTTGGATTTTAGTTTAGTATTTGGTGAGAGGTATAGGTCTTTATAGTAAGATTGGCTAAGGGCTTGTGTACTTTTTTATTCTTTCAAAAAATGAGTCCTTCAATTCATTAAATCTTTGTATTGCTTTTTTAGTCTCAGTTTCATTGATTTATGCTCTGATATTTATAATTTCTTTCTTCATCCTAGCCATAAATTTGGAATTTTTTTAGGACCTTGAGGTGCATCACTAGACTATTCAGATTCACTCTGCTTTTCTGATGTGGGTATTCATGGGTACAGATTTTCCTCTCAACAGTACTTTCATTGTGTCACAAAAGTCCTGGTGTATTATGCTAGCACTCTGAAGCCCATTTGAAACCTGTTTTACCAGCATGAGACTTGGGATGCTGATGTCTCACAGTAGAGTTACTGAACTCAGCTTCTGCTGTAAAGCTTAAGATATGTTCTTGTGCATATTCTAGCTGGAGGCACAATGCAAAGAGCAAAGTGAAGGAAGAAAGGAATGGAAAAACAAAGACAGGGAGGGAGGAAGGAAAATAGACTGCTATGACCTGATGAGCACAGTCTCATTTTCTCACCCCTTTACTTCACAGAAGTGCACTAGCTTTCTGCCCATGAGCAGCCCAGCAGCTGTGCAGTCTGAGACCTGAGCATGGTGTGAAGGCTGGGTATGAATCTTCACTCTGGCTCTGCTTAGCTTTGAGATGCTGTAAATGGTCCTCCTTCTTTCTAATAATCCTTTCCTCATCTTTGAAATGCCAGTAGCTTCCTGAACAAGTTTGCCAGAAAGATCCACTAAAGCATAGTTGTAAAAAGACGCTGGGAAGTGTTAGGTCTCTGCACAAATGTGAGGTGTCTTTTTGCTGATTACCATTTGGCAGATGCAAAACCTTCTGCTGTTAACACAATTGTCCTTTAGCACTTGGCAATTTGGACTTTGCTGACAAACAGTGGAAAGGTGGGAACATTTGCCTCTAACTTCAGTTTTAGAATAAAATTTGGTTTTTCACAAAACTAGCCATTTGAGGTAGGCTCATGCTTGGCATATCTCCTTGCACTTCTGAGGCTTCCCTGACCCCTCAGCCACCTCTCTCCCCAGCCTTCTTTCAAAACAAACAAACAAGTAAGTAACCTGAAATTCCTCCTAATAGTAATCCAAATGCAGTTCTTAGGAGATTGGAGCAGCCTACAAAAAGGCCTTTGTGTGGGAGTGGCCTCTCTAGGCTCTCTAGGTCTTCTTTTGTGAGGGCCCCAGCACTGATACTACTCTTTAAACCAGGTGATACCAAGCTTACTTGCAATCACTCAGGTCCCAAATCACCTCTGACATTAGTGTAGAAATTGCCCCAAATAGTCTTGCCTTATTACTATTCTCCGGAAGCATCTTGGAAAATCATTCACAGTGGCAGGTATTTCCCAGAGTGCTGAAGTTTTTTTTTTTTAATTGGTACATTTTGTTGGCACATAATATATACACATCCCAAATACACTCCACATTGAGAATTTGTACCAGTATATGACACAATTTAATTCTCATTTTTCCCCTTCCCCTACCCACCCTACCACTACCCCCTACCCCTATAAACACAAGCTTTTCTTTTCTTTTACCGTCAATTTTTTTTCTTTCCTCATTATTTACCCCTAACCCCATTTCCCTTTGAATGTTTACTATGAAGTTTTTCCTCCATGATTTTAAGCCTCTCTGAGACTCCCTGTTCCATCAGTGCCCAACTTTGGGAGCTGAAAGCATATTTAGCTTGAATAGTTTGTTCATTTAAACAGTTAATAGTAGAATATAGAATAGCTACTTCCTCTCTCCCATCCCACCAACTACCTATGTGCCTTAGGTAACATTTACATTGTGATAAAGGACCTTGGGTCACTTGTAGGAGATTCCTCAAGTTATGCTTCTTTGTGCATACCATCTACTGGAAAATAAAACTTTCAAAGCTCACTGGGAACTTTTATTCCACCTAGACCATTCTTGGGTGAGTAGCTACAAGTTGATTTTCTCTTACTTTCACAGCTAAGTTTCTTTTCAGATCTTAGTAGATTTCCATCTTGGATTTGTATTCCAGAAAACAAGTGCCTTGGCCCAGAGGAGATGGCAGCTGTTCATTGTAACACAGTGAACACAGATTCCTTGACTTGACAATCTATGTGGTGTTCTTTTTCTTTTTTAAGGAGTATCACCTTCCACAAAAATATCCTCTATGGGCCTGAAATTTCCTCACCAAAATATTCATTCATTTGTGTGAAGTTATTTTTAGAAATTGTGCAATCAGAATACAAATGTTGTTGACAGCTAATGCCTTAGCAAGACTTTGATGAACCAAGTTTCCAAACTCTGTTAGACAAGATTCTGGAATAGGGCCTGGGGTAAAGAACACTGAGGAGTCTGTTAGATTTCTATCACTGTGAAAAAAATGCCTGAGAAAATCAGCTTAGTAGTGAAAAGATTTATGTTATTTCACAGTTTCAGAGGTTGGAGTCCATGGTTTGTATGACTCAGTTCATTTTTTGTTTTGTAGTGAGAACATCATAGCGGAATTGCTTACCTCTCAGTGGCTGGACAGCAAAGAGAAAGTAAAAGAAGCCAGATTCCCCTACCTCCTTCAAGGCCATTCCCCTGGTGACCTGACTTCCTTCCATGAGGGCCTAAAGTTCCACCACTTCCTACCCAAAAGTTCCACTACTTCCCAGTAGCATGGCAGACTGGTGACCAAGCCTTGAACCCATGGACTTTGGGAGATATTTCAACCCCAACTCAAGAGCAAGATTAAAAAAAGTGAGAAAACAGTCAACTCTACATTTGTTCACACTAGTTAATGCTAAACATATCCTATTCTCTACATAATCTTCATGACAGTTTCATGTAGTAGCTATTGTTATGCCCATTTTGCAGATGAGCAGATTATAATTCAAAGCCACACAGAATGTTGGCTTTAATCTCGGTGATTTTTCCATTAGCACATGTAGATCAGATTCCAAAATACTTATATAATTATTAAATCAAAGAATGTTTACTTGCACGCTACTTCACAATCCTAATGTACTCCAGGGAATACCAACCACAGTTTAAGGAACAGCTCACACTAAAGACTAACAGCTCCTGAAAACAAAAAAAAGACCAGAGCACAAGGTGAACCAGGCTTTCTGGTCAGTGTGCCAAGACCTGCCCACAGCTAATACACTCAGTTTGATATTTCTACAGAAGATATGAAGCCATGGTTCTTAGTAATTTTTCTTGTGGCTGGGACAAAATACCTGACACCTACAAAATAAAAGAGGAAAAGTTGATTGTGGCTCAGTTTGTATAAGTTTCATCCCATACATAGTTGGCTATATCCATGGCAGGGCAGCATGGGAGAGGGCATCACAGAGGAGAAATAGTTCATGGCAGTGTTGGTAGGAAGCAGCCAAGCAGCGAGTCTTCCTTTCATTTTATCCCATCCAGGCTATAAGCCTATATGTGGGTACCCCCAGGACGGCCCTTCACATTATCCACACCCAGTAGTATGCTAAATCAATCAGTAGACTAATCCACTAATTATGCACCCTTAATCCATATTCACACACCCTATATTCAGCCACCTAAAAGAAATGAAGCACAATTAATGTACTATGTGATGGCTTGTACACAAACCACCATCCAGCATGACTAATTCTATGTGGACCTCTGCAATATGCAGATATGTAGTGACAGATCTGGAAGAGGCACCACAAACTGACTGTGGGAGCACTTTCTTTGAAAAACAGTGAGATTAAGTGAATATCACCAGAGACTTTTGATTCATTTGGACTATTTAACATTTTCTAATAAAAACAGTGTTAGCTAGTAACTATATGTGGAACTAGAAAATGAAAGTTTTAAAATACTAAACCACTTTTCAGTCCTCACTTTTTGTTATTATGTTTGTTACACTTATTATTTATTTTAATTTTACTGGTTTGTGAGAGCCAAGATTTGTACATTACTAGGCTGGAAAGTCACTTTAAGAATTATTACCATAATCATCACATATTTCAAAATCACTGTAAAAACTAGTTTGGTATTTTGAGCTTGATACCATTACTTTTTCACATGATGAAAATAAGTTAAATTCTTTGAAATTCAGTTATGCACTGTTCCAGTTACAATAAGAGCTGAGAAAATTTATCTGTTACCACCGTCCCTCTGAAATCTTTCCAAAGCACCTCAGATTATCTTTCCTTTTTACATTTGCATTTGGAGAAAATGAAGCATTTATTTTTAAAAGGATGCCTGTGGCACTTCACTGGGACAGCGCACACACGCATCCAGTTTTGCAGGGATAAACCACAGAACATACTTTGTGTGACTCTTTCCCCTCGTCATACCCTAAGTCCCTCAGACCTCTGAAGCAAAGTCTGGCCATTAGCTCTGACACAGACTTCTGAAAAGGGCCCGATTCCAACTTTCAAACATTTGTCTCTTACATCATCGTCAGCTCTGTACACTAGACTTGGAATCAACATCAAGGTAAGCCTTGGGGAGAGATCAGGTTTGTAGAACTGGAAACTTTAGGCCAATATAGCGGCGGATCCTTGGACATTCAATCCAAACCCCCGTTTGGGGTGGGGTTTGAGCGGGAGGGGGCGATGGGCTGGCAGATCTATCCCAGAGACCAGCCTGCCCTGGAGCTGTTCCAGGCCCTGATGCAGCTGAGAGCCATGAGCTTGGTGAGGGACAAACCTCTCTGCTGCTCTCTGCGCATCAATCACTGATGTTAGGCAGGCCTGGGCTGAGCCTGAATTCTTAATGCATATGGACAATCACTTCCTTTTCCTCCAGGCTTTGGACTGTGGATTGTTTGGAGGCTGTTTCATTCCCTTAGACCTCAAACTGAGACCCTAAAACTCTATAACATTGCCCTTAGAAATCAACCACAATTCCACCCCTTTCTTTTTCCCTGTTAACAAGTGTAAAACAGATGTTAGCTGAGTCTCCTGGTCCTAGAAAATTGAGGGGAAATCAGCACAGATATACATTCTTAACACAGTAGAAGCCCAATCTTCACTAACAGTTCTGTAACTCAAATGTTAACAGTGATCAAGATGATGGATTTGTTTCTAATTTCTCTGTCCACATTTGAAAACTGACCTCACTTTCTCTACAGCTCTGTGATCTCAGGCAAGTAATGAAACATCTCTGTGCCTTGATTTTTTTCCTTCATGTAAAGATTTGATAAAGTATTTCACAAGGTTATTATAAAGATTAAAGAAGATGCCTGTAGTGTATTAGCATAGAACAAAATGTAGTAATTGCTCTATAAATATCTTAACTATTTTATTGGTGTTAAGAGTGTTTCTTGGTGACAGATAGTTGTGATAAGCCAGTAGCATAAAAAAAAATCCACCTTATTCCAAACGTCCTATGATAAAAGTCAGTTAAGTGGAGTTGACTGTGATTAAAGTCTTACATTTTATAGTTGAAGCTCTGCTAGTACAATTTCTAGTACGAATCAGTTGGTAGTTATCCTGGAGAATCACACTGAAACCACTTCCTGCTTTATACCAGCCTTTTTGGTTCTGATGGACGCCCTACAATATTTGGTAAGAGCTGCTGAAATGAAAAACAAACGAAAACAACAACAACAAAAACCCAAAAGACAAAGCAAACACTGTCAGTCTCAAAGTTTGAGAGAGATTGATGATTTCAAGTCTTGCCCCTCTTGCTAAACCCATAAAGATTGCTGTGCCCAAAAGATCAACTGCTGAAACAATGCCTGACTATACCTCTCTCTGTCTTGGAGATAAACTGGAAAAGCAATATCTGCCTATACCTCTTACCCGTGTTAAATTTTGCTTCTATAAAATTCTACTTGCTTCCCACCCTGCCTAAAGAGAAAGATAAAAATGAAAACCAGCTTAGAATTGGGGCTGAGACTCTGGAAGGTGACTGATTTCTTCTGAGCCGAGGCGAATAACCTCAACTTTCCTTCAGTTCTCTGAGTGCTGGTCTCTTCCTCAGTCCACCTGCCCTCTTCATGTCATAACATTTAAAAATCATCAGCTGGAGACTCAGTAGGTGTCTCATAGGCTTTTCTGGGGAGGTGTGTCTCCTTAACATTTATCTTTACATTTAGCTATTCCTTGTGCTCCCTTAATTGTACCACATAATCTTTTTTCTTAATTGAATTCTTTATTGGTACATTTTATATACAGCTCACAATCACACATAACATTGGGGAATTTGTACTAGTATGTGACTCAAGTTAATTCTCATTTTTACCCACATCCCCACCCACCCACAACCCCCCAGCCCTTATATATATGCTCTTTCATTTTCTTTTCTGCCAGTTTGGTTGATTAATAGAATCCTGGAGAGGTGAGTGGATCACAGTGATACTGTAATACTCATCACTGATGCTCATAGCAAAATGTGGTTTTAGAAGATAGGGCCAAGGTGAAGGAGGTGGGTGAGTAGGGCTATGTCTTTGCGGTGTATATTTCTAGCTGCTGCCTTCTCCCTGTGCTCTGCTTCCCAGATACCATGAAAGTAGTAGCATTGGTCCAATATGCCTCTCTGGCATGATGTTCCTGCCTTGGAGCCAGCTGACATGGACGGAAACCTCTGAAAATGTGAGCCAAAATATTTCCTTTAATTTCTGATTACCAGATATTTTGTTCCTGAAGTGAGGAAGCTGACCAATAAACTCACAGACTCATTAAGTGCTGACTTGCCCCCGAACCTTAAGAGACCTTGAAAATCATGTCTTAGCATATGCTGCTCCAAGTCAGACTTACATTTCTAGTAAAAATAAAAAAGACTCCCATCCAAGTACTAACCAGGCTAGAGAAATAATCCAAAAATTCATCTGGAACCATAAGAGACCTAGCTAAAGCCAAAGTGGATTAGAGACCTAAATATTAAGACAGAAACACTAACCCTGCTAGAAGATAGGTAGAACTCTTGGAGACCCTGGCATAGGGAGAGACGTTATGAACAAAACTTCAGAAGCATGGAAACTAGCAGAAAGAATCAACAACTGGGATCTCTTCTTATTAAAAAGCTTCTGCACAGCAAAAGAAACCCCTAGCAGAGCTAAAAGACAACCTACAAATTGGGAAAAAATTTTAAGAGCAGTTTCTTAGACAAAGGACTACCATCTAGATTATATAAAGAACTTAAAAAAATCAGATCCCCCAAATTTAAAGACTCAATTCAAAAATGAGCTTTGGAAATAAACGGGCACTTTTCAGATGAAGAAGTAAAGGCAGCTAAGAAACAAACATATGAAGAAATGTTCAACATTGCTGATCATTTGAGAGAAGTACATGCAAACAACCCTGAGATTCCATCTCACTCCAGAAAGAATGGCTGCTATTACAAAATCAACCAACAACAAATGCTCAGGAAGCTGTTGGACAGAAGGGAACCCTTTTTCACTGTGAGTGGCAATGTTGCTAGTGCAATTACTGTAAAGATCAGTGTGAAGATTCCTCAAAAAATTGGGATTAGAGGTCCCATTTGACCCTCCTATTTCCCTGCTAGGTATATACATGAAAGAATTAATTCTTTTTATAATTGAATTCTTTATTGGTACATTTTATGTACAGCTCACAACCACACTCAACATTAGGGAATTCGTAACAGTATATGACATGAGTTAATTTTCATCTTTACCCGTATCTCTACCACCCTACAACCTTCCACTCCCTATATGCATGTGTTTTCTTTTTCTTTTCAAATCATATTTATTCTCTCCCCTACCACTTTCCCTTTGAATATTTCCTGTCTATCATAATCTATCATACATTCAAAATATCAAAGATAGGTATCAAAATCTATCATACATTCTTGAACTCATTTACATCTACAGGTTCTCATACCAGAGAAAAGATATGGTATTTACATATTTGTGACCTATTTATTTCACTTATTAGTGTGTCCTCAAGCTGTGACATGAGAAAAGTAATAACATCATATCGACATATGTGCAGCCATGTTTATAGCAGCTCAGTTTGTAATAGCTAAATCTTGGAAACAACCCAAATGCCCATCAACTGGAGACTGGATAAATAGGATGTGTGTTGTTTTAAATAAAATGGAATATTACCAAGCCATAAAGAGTGATAAATTTGAGTCACTTATACTCAAATGGATGTACATTTGTGAGGATATACTCACAAGTGAAATAAATAGAACACAGATGTGTCAATATCATATCATTTCTGTAGTATCAGAAACTGAAGGCATAAATGAATTCCAAAATGTATGATAGCTATTATGAAATAGGAAGGAAATGTTCAAAGGGAAAAGGGGAAAAAGGAGGTAGGGGGAAATAAAGAAGGGAAAGAAAAAGTCTGATAGTAAAAAAGGAAACAAAGCTTATGTATATGGGGGAGAAGTTGTAGGGAGGGTAGGGGAAAGGGGAAAAATTATAAACAAAATCTGTCATGTACAAATTCTCAATGTTGAAAGTGTTCATAACGTATTATAAAACACCAATAAAATCAACTTTAAAAATCCGAAAGCCATATGCATTAGTATTTGTCCCTGTGACCAAATACTTGAAAAATAACATCTTAAAGAAGAATCATGCTTTATAAGTTTCAGTGCTTGGTCTGTTGGTCCCAGGGCTGTGGCCTGAGGTGGAACATCAAAGCAGAATGGTATGGTAGCCAAGAAGCAGAGAGGGTCAGAGAGGAAGGACAGAGACCAGAGACAGTCTTCAAGGTTATAATCCCATTCCTTTCAATTAGTCCTCACCTCCTATTTATATCTCAATATTTCTTTCAACTTGTGGTCTCATCACTGGACCAATCTACTGATGGAGTGAGAACCTAGATGACCCAATCAACTTCCAAAGTCCACCTCTGAACACATGAGGGTTTGGGAGAATATTTTTTATTTAAAGTATAGTATGATATAAGAAGGCAAGGCACTGAATTGCCAAGGTAAAAGATCTAAAAGCAGCTATTAAAATGATCTTTTATTTTCAAAGTTGCAAACTCCAATTAAAAAAAAAAACAATCTTTCAGCTCTTGCTAATGTGGTGATGCTCCCTCTAGAGTAGGCAAAGGTTCAATTGAGTCAGATCAATACTTCCCTTACACTTATGTCTTCCTGTACCTTTTGGATTTTAAAACATTAATTGCATCATAGAAAGTAATTCACTTCAATATTTGATAAGTGAAGAAGCAGTCTCTAGATAAATTTAAAATTTCATTATCAAAAACCCTTTATCTATTTTCAGGCCACATTATTAACTAAATGTAGTAACTGACAGCAATAACTCTATTAATTGCACATCAATGAGTACTATTTTGAATTGAGACTGTAACAAGTTTCAGTTATGTTTGTTAACAGTAGCTTATTTAAAATAGAAATAAAAAGTGAAAAAAGAGAAAGGTCAGAGGACATGAACTTGTTTTTGGAACTCCAGAAGTATATAAAAATAAAATCACAAAGATAAAAATCATTTTTAATGACTTAAAAACTTAGCTTCATACCCCTACCTCTCTGTTCTGGGACTTTGTACCCTTGTAAGCCATAGTGGGAGGTGTTTACCCAAGAATCAACCTGCTGGGGAGGGATGCAGATGGAGTTTGGACAGTGGACTAAAACACACACATGTCTGCCTATATCCTCTGTCTGATGTTTAATAGACAAGGCAGGGAAAAATGAGGGGAAGGCAGGTCACACTTCAGCATAGGACTCCATGGTGACTAAAAATTCTAAATTTAAACTACTTCTTTATGAACATGTGTTTGTCAGTGGAGAAAGACTGAAGTTTTATTTAGCAGTCCTCAGTAACTTTTAGAGATGAAGACATATGGCATGTGGTATGTGGCCTCCAGTTATTCTCTTGGCTCAGACATCACATAAGTAAAAAGTGGGACCACCATGGACCTGTTGATATAGCATTTTACAACTTATGAAGCCTTTTCAAACCTGATGTCATCAAATCTATGCAACTACCTCATTCTGCAGGAGAAAACAAGGACAGTACACAATGAAGACCCAAAGGGATTCAAAAATGCCTCAATCATATGGGCATTAAGAAGTGTTGATACACTACTTCCAGGGAGGAAGAACTTTGGATATGTGTTAAGAAATCAGTCAGAATCACAACGACACCATCATAGTAGGGATTTTATATGAGGATGAAAATAGAAGAATCTGGGAAGAATCCTTGGCTGGCTGCTGGTCGCCCTGGTAGTCAGCAAGATAGGTCATATAGAGGGACTATGGACCATGTACATGTGAAGATCCAGGGACAGTGATAGAAATCAAACTCTAAATATTCATGGCTTAAATTTCATTGTCTTTGACTAATTGTTTAAAATGTGACCTAAAAATGACTTAGCTATTTACACCCCATGTTTATATATTAAGTTTAAAATTAATCTGGAAGCCAGGCACTGGATTGGCACTCAAGATATCTTCTTACCCAACTCTTTCTTTCTTGCTCAGAAAATTATAGAAGACGCAGGTTGTACTACAAAAACCTGAAAGGAACAAGTGTCCAGTCACCTGGAAGCCAGCCTACTCATCATGGACCACTGACTGAATTTGAGACCACCAGAAGGAATTGTAGAGACTGATGCTCTCACAGATCTCATGGGTCTAAGGAGTTTGGAGACTTTACAGAACTAAAGAAGAAGGTGTCTTATAAAGTGCAGGAAGAAATTGTATTTTCATTTGAATAAAATCAGTCAACCCTTGAGAGATAAGTATTTTCCCTTTGAAACTTTGGCACAAAAATTCACCTTGTTGCATCAAGAAATGTCATAGGCTTTAAAGGATTGCCCAAGATCAGTGATACATTTCAAATCACTTTCTTTAAGTGAATCAGTCTTACAGATGGCAGAAGGAAACATACGTGAGTGCAGTATGGAGAAAGCAGCTGTAGACTGAATGGATGCCTGGGGCATCATTGGCAGGATGCTTTTGCCCACACAACTACTCTTAGGTTCTAACTCCAGTTAGAATCTACTTGTATCAAAAAGCAAAACTCTTGGATTAAGATGTTTTTAAAATCCGCATTGGGGTTCACAGTGGATTGAAGATTTTTTTTTGTTTTGTTTTGAGACGGTCTTGCTTTATAGTTCAGGCTGCCCTGAGCTCACTATGTAGCCCACACAAGCCTCCAACTCAGCAATAGTCCTGCCTCTGCCTCCCGAGTGCTGGAATGACAGGCATGACCCACCATGCCCAGCATTGGGGGGTGTGGTACTAATGGCTAGTGGGCGTGTGTCACCACACCCAAGATCATATCATTGTATGTGGTTACCAGGATTGAACCAGGGACTTTGTGCTTGCTAGGCAGGCAGTGGAACCACTGAGCTAAATCTCCAGTCCGGATTGAAGATTTTTAATGAGACCCAGGAAAGACTTTTTCTGTAATCTTGTATCCAGCCTTCATTATTTTAAATAAAATAATGTTAATTATTAATTTTAAAGTTACTGTTCTTTGTGTTTCTTTTTGCTACCCTCTGTCCATTAACTCCTTTATATTCTACTTCCTTCTTCTCTACTTTGTTTCCTTTTGATTTTTCAGAGAATTCTTTGACCACTTTCTGGTAGACATTTCTAGCTCCCCATAAAATTACCAAAATCTGTTCTTTCTCTCTATTCTTTAGAGCCAGCTGAACTACAACCCATGTTTGAATATGTCTTTAGTCAAAATGATAACTCCCATGTACCTCTACTTTTTTCTAATTCCAACTGGGAATAGCATCTCTGAAGCCACAACTGTCATGGCCCAGCTCTAGAATGTTATAAACTGATGATCACTCTATAGAATTCTAAAGCTCTTTTTAGGACGCCAAGAGTACCTATTTTTTCCTTTTCTTTGTGATGACATGGTTCCAACTCTTAGTTTTAATGAGGATCTCAGAGGTGTCTGATCTTCATTTCCATTCTTGGACCACTAAGATGCCAACCTGGTTTCATTGGCCCCTTAACTGTATAAAGACTCCAAACTATTTGGGAGAAGCAATGTTGAGTAATTTGAGGCTGGGTAGGGTTACTTTCATGCTAAGATTAAGAATAACCCTGTAAACTAATACAGGGGTTTAAATACTCTGTCAGGGATTTCTTAAAAAGGAAAAGGATACCAAATAAGAAAAGCAGTTCTCCCAAATGTAGGGCTGAGTTGAAAATTTTTGTGCCCACCCTGGGATATAAAGTTAAGAAAGAAGTCTGAGTGAGAGAGGAAAACTGACTCCACCACTGGCAATAAGTTAATCACAGATAAAATACCCCAAAACTACAATTATTATGTAGTAATACCCTTCCTGATTGACTACTACATGGTACTCTAAATGCAGATCACCTGAGTCCTAAAAAATCAGACAGGTACAAACTTATTAGTACTAATTTTCTAGAGAATGGAATTAAGACTTTGTCAATCATCACAAAGTCATGGTGAAAGATGGCAAAAGACTCGAACCTTTGGGTTTTGACCTTAATGTCTAAACTGGTGATCACTAACATCACTGTCTGAGTGGAGCAGGTTGAAATAAGGGTTGTATGTAACATCTACTTGGAGCAGATTGGGGTGAGGGGGTAGAGAGCAGCTCCCAGCAGAGAGATGCTGGAGCCAGGCTGGGTTGGACCTCGGCCTCAGCCTTGCAAGGCTTAGAAATAACAGCAAGAAGTCAGCAAGCTCAAAGCTGCAGAAGTATTGTCAGCAGCAGTGAGGCACCCAGAGCAAAAGGAGCTGCACACAGAAGAGTGGGAATAGCTGCCTAGCTAGCATATTTGGAAGCCTCAATATCTAATCTTGACATGATAAGACTTTCATGTCTTTATTCTTTATCTTTGAATGTGGACTGCTTGTATCTTGTCCTTTCAGCTTCTCTGCATTCAGAGAGGGCAACTGAGAGATTTCCCCTTCATTAGCTCTCCCTAATGAAGACAACACACACACGCTTACAGATTAAGCGGTCAAACATATTTTAGAAGGGAGTTGGCTCACACATTCATTATGTCTGCCTGTTAAGAATCATTGTTTCAAAACAGAAGTAATGCATTCTTTGAAATAATGGCTTTGAAAATTATTCCGGAGTGTGCATTTGTGTGTCTGAGGAAAGACAGAAGTGTGGAGTTCACTGGCCCTCTACTGTGAGTCAGGGACCATTCCTGCACACTGCAAACATGAACTCATTTGCTCCTCCACTGATTGGCTAAAGTAAGGGAAATTACTAGCATGCACACTGAACAAATACAAAATTTTGGGGTTCCAAATTTATGTGCTGAAGGAATCATGTGTGAGCCTAGGCCATTCGGCTCTAAAAACCATTTTACCCCATTTCACTGAATGACTTATGTAGTAGAAAGTAAATGTTTGTGTTTTAAAATTCTCTGCTTCCCTTCCTTGAGTCCCTACAGCCACTGTCTTTGTATCTCCCTGAGTAACTTTCCAAATTTGCAGTTTCCTGTTATGATACTGAAGCTGCTGTCAGTGGTTCAGGTTAAGAGCAAGTCCCAGCATCTGGAAACTGATGTGTGGAAGAGGCACCAATAACTCAGTGTCCTCTTTTCCATACTTGAAGGACTGATATAGTTGTGATATATTTTCAGACATCCAGTAGGTTTTTAAGAAGTTGCAGCAACCCCTTCCCCTTTACACAAAATACACTTCTGCCCCGAGTAGCAAGCGTTCCTTCGAGCCTGGCCCACATCATCCTGCAGACACCTTCCATGTTTGCAGAGACTGAAACTCTCTGTCCATAAAAGTACATCACGGCAGTGGATCTTTCTCTGAAGTCTTTGTGCTTTGATCTCAAGTGACATAGTAAATGAAAAAAAAAGTGGGACAGGAATAAACCAAAAGAAAAGGGGAACTCTCTTATTTTCAGAACTCTGAGGAGACATTAAACCAATTTACTTGTCCTGCTCCTAGCATCTTAACCAAAGAACTGTAGTCAGATAGCCTAATAAAGCTAGAATTTTACAACCAGCTGGGTTGAAGATAGTGATACCTGGAGAGCCTGAGGTGAGATGCTGGCAGATAAGCTTCCTATATTGGTTGGCAAAGTGAAGGGAGTCCCCAGTAGTAAAGAATATCCAGGGGTTGCACAGGTCAGCCGCTTCCCAGGAACCAGCACCAGATTGCCCTCTCGCTCCTGATCTCCCACCAGCGCCCTGTGACTTCCATTCATGACCTGCTGCTCTTGGTCCAAGCAGCCTCAGGATGACTTCCAGATAAAAAGAAGACACTTGTTGGCACCTATGCACTCGCAGGTCTCTTCCCTTTGACTCTGAGGGAGTGTTTCGTAAAGCAGCCGCAGCAGGCAGGAATGATGGGGGAGAAAGAAAGAAAGCAGAATGTAAGAAGGGTCAGCTCTAGGCTTCTACCTACATACAGCATTTCAGAAGTGAGGATTTGATTTATTTTTTGAAATTACTTCTCACTGCGTGGACTGTGTTCTTTCAGCCGTAGCACTTCTCTGAGACCAAACCTCATGGGGCGTGACTTCATAAGCATTACTCTGTGTTGCCACAACAAGGCCTTGTAAAAGGTTGCGGGCTGTGTGACAGAGCTGGTGGAGTGCCCAAGAGTGAGGAAAACTCTGTGCAAAGTGAATTAGGCTCCCATGTCTGAGCCAGAACCACGAGAGCTCACACCAGTGACTTTAAGGAAGCCTAGCACATTTCTGTTTCTTTTTCTTTTCAAAAGTGATGAAGAGGCACTGAGAATCTTGGAGGCAGGGAATGATGAGAAAGAACTGTAAGAAAAAGCTTATTTACTTAGAGTGATTTTAATATAATGTCCACATCTTTTTACATAGACTCTCAGGTTCTGGAATTGAAGACTTGGTTGTGACCCTGGTCTGGGACTGATCAACTGTAGTCACTACCTCACAGACCAGCCAACAGAGCAGTGACGTGGTGGTGACAGTACTCTGTGAAAACCAGTGCCCTGTTGCTGAGAACAGTGGCATGATACTCCTGTACCACAGGGGTCATCCGGAGGCCCCTAGGAAGCTTTGTCCCAGCCTGATCCTGGCTTCTACTGGCAGAGATCCTGTCAGTGGAGCAGGCTGCAGCCTGGGTGCCTGAACTGTAGAAAGATCTCTGCAATCTGACTACTACTCTGGAGAGCTTTCTCTGGAGACCAACCAGTAAGCACTGGTCCCCTTTAAAGCATGGGTAAAGAGAGGCAGGGCGAAGTAGACGAACAAGCTCCTTCTGTTAGCCCCAAGCCTCTTCCTGACAACTCCAGGCGCAGGCTGCTGGCTTGTAAACTGCAGTGTTGGAAGACCTCCGCTGCTCCTTCCACCCTGCACATTCTGGAACTCTAGGGAACCCTTCTCAGCTTAAAGCCCTGCTTTCTTAAGACTGGATTTGCATGGCTTCATTTCTCCCCTCTAATCACATTTTCCTCCTTTTCTCAGTTCCTGGTTCATTTTCCACAGCTCATTGAGTAGCTCACTGGCTAAAGGCCCCTCAGCTCAAATAGAAAGTCTAGTCTCTGTGGTAACCTTAACAGTTTTGTCTGGGGGTTTGCGGCTTCCCCAGAGTCATTCCTCAAGTGCTTGTGAGCTCTGATCACTTTTTACTGAGCAAGGTGCCTTCTTTGCCAGAACTCCATTTATGAAGTTGTCTCCAGAAGCCATGCAGTTTTGCTGTTGCCAGCGCTAGCTGCAAAAATGGCTCTGGGCAGGCAGGATGCTGTCTAGAGGGAACAGCTGAGACTGTTGATCCTCCAGAGCAAGTGTGGTGCAGGGTCCCCTTAAAGACAGAGACAGAATTTCTCCTCCTCTGGTCACTCTGGACACCTAGGCAGTGTTCCTTACACAGGCAGAGCCACTGAGTCAACCCTAAAGGCAACACTCTCATCTTCTAGCATCACATTCTCCTGGAGGAGGATCAGAACCGATTCAAGGTTAGTGCGGTGGCAGTGAATGAGAAGCTGAGTTTTTCTCCCTTCTTATCTTGTTCAGTAAGACATATGCATATACAAACAGATATGTTGAGATCTGTACCCTGACAGCAAATCCTTCATGATTTAAAAGTATAACCCTCACTTATCACAAGTTCTTGAAAGTTATCTGAGGAAAATAAAATAATTCTACTCTACATAAATAAAATGCAAAGATTTTTATTATGATATTGAAAGAAAAAAAGAAAATGCCTTAGTTCTAATATTATTTAAAAAACCTTTTAATAATATTATAAGCATATTCAATTAGGAAATAACATTCAGCAAAATGCTTAGGGAATATAAGTTTTCCTGTTGTTGGAGCAAATTATCAGATGCCCACAACTTAAAGAAGAGGTCTATTTGGCTAACAGTTTAGGAGGATTCAGCTTATGGTTGGCTGGCTCCAAGGCATGAATGTCATGGTAGAAGTGTGCGGTAGTGCAAACCTGCCTAATGCCAGGTAGCAAGGGTGCAGAATAGGGAAAGAACTGCAGACAGGAAAGGGCCAGGGACAAGATATGGAACCTAGGGCTATGCCTTCACCGAATACTCAGTGTGTTTTAGTAATCCCCCCAGGCAGTTCTGAAGCCAATGACATGGACAATTAAGCTGAGTTGTCACATCCCACCCCTTGGAAACCCTACACCAAAACAATCTTCTTAAACACAACAAGAAGACAATAACTGCACCTAACTTGATTTGGTATATTGCTTACAACCAAGAATGCAACAATCTCTTCATCAAAGACTCAACAGTTCCAGATTTTCTTGTAAGTAAACATCTAAATCTCCTCTTATACTCAAGGGAAGCTCTTAGTTGGGAACTTCAAAAAGATGCAAAATTCTAAAAGCAAGTTACATAATTCTCAAATCCAAAATCATATGATAAATATTACCATTCTAAAAGGGAGGAATGGGAGAATAGAAAAGGATCAAACCACACCAGTCAAAACCCAGCAGAGCAAACATTAAGTCCTAGAGTTCCATGTTTGGCACTTGGGGTACACAGTGGTAAGACATGAATTCAAGAAGGCTAGAGTGGCCTCATTGGTTACCGTCCACATGGGCTCTCTCTTGGACTGGGTCGACTTGCAGCTGCAGGTTTCTTCAACAAAGATTCCATATTCCTGACATCTTTAATTGCTTCAGATCCTCCCTGCACCATTAGCTTCATATCCATGGCTTCACATGCTGCCCTTTTGGAGGCTTCTGGCAGAGCTCCTCAGGTCCTCCTTTGAAATCTGTGTTGAAGCCATCCTAATACTACAACTCTTGCATTTTGTTTGCCAGTAAAACTAGTGTCAAATGGAGGATGCCAAGGACCACTGCTACCACAAGCAGTAGCCAGGGCCTTTTGTATGATGGTTGCAGTGGCCTCTGAGCACCTAGATAGCTGAGCACAGTGGGATAAATCCCAGGAAATCAGTTTTCTAGAAGGCTCTGTGTAAAGAAGGTTCTCAAAGACTGTATTGTCAAATCAGAGGTTTACAGTCTTACAGCCTTGATCCAGAGATGGGTAGAGTGTTGATGCTTTTTGAGGTATACTCAAGTCATCCTTCTTATCTCTGTATGAAATATTTTATTTCTTTTAGTGACACTAATCTCTTCAGCATCCATATGTACTTTAGCTATGACTTTATACATTACCTCTGTGGATCAATATTAAAGTTTTTTAAATTTCCTGTTCTGTTTTTCACCGACTATAAATCTAAGAGCAGCCAGCAATGCCCATACCACAGCTTACTGAGTTGTCTTGAAATTTCCTCTTGTAGATTAGTTAGCCTATAGCTCTTAATCTCAACTTTCCACAAAGTCTCATGATATAAAAATTGTAGACTCTTTTGGGGGGCCAGAGTGTAACACAGATGGTCTCAAGTCTCCTTTCAATGTAGTCTTTGTTCCCAGCTGAACTCTCCTGAGTCCAGCCTTTACTGTCTATTTTTTTTTAACTGTCTACATTTCTATCAGCATTCTTGTTCTCTGCACTCTAACCAGAATCACCCATTAGGCTCTGCTTGCAGCGTTCTATACCTAGATAGGCTACTCTTCCTAAAAACCAGTACCAAAGGCTTCTGAGCCATGAGGTTATTATTTAGCCATAGAGCCATTCTCAGTCCAATTTTCTGTACAAGTTTTGCCATTGTTGGAATAAATTACCTGATAACCACAACTTAAAAGACAGAGGCTTATTTGACTCACAGTTTCAGTAGATTGAAAGTATACTTAGCTGGGTCCAAGGCAGAAACATCATGGAGGAAGGCCATGATAGAGCAAAGTTGCTTAGTTCAAGGTGACTGGGAAGCAAAACTGAGGAGTAGCACTAGGAAGGAAGTAGTCAGGGACCAAATGTTCATAGTATCAAAGGTCATGCTTCCATGACCCACCACCCAGACACATCCAGAAGTGTGTTTTACTAAACCTTAGACAACTACCAAGGCAATCAAGTTTACAATTAAGGTTAGCCACCACAATTTGTAATAATATTCTAATTTAATGATTTAAAGCCAAACCACAGTAGAAAGATTGGAAGAAACTATGTAACATACACATAGCAGCCATTTTGAGATGGTAAATTGCAGTGGTTTTTTCCTGTCCTCAAAATCTCAATAGTAGTCAGTCATTTTGTAATATTTTTGTAACTTTTAATTAAGACAATCTCAGAGCAGGTATCATTTATTCTTATAAAGAAAAATCCCAAGCTGGGAAATCTGAGAGTTAATACTTGCTGATCACATACTGATCTACACAATCCAGAATTATAGGGTAGGATTTTACTTATATTTACTTATTTATTCTTCTCAATTTGACTTTGGGGTAGGCACTATTTTGGGGATTCATTGACAGAAGAAGAAACCACAGCTTGGAGAGACAATGTTTTGGTAATAGGCTGTGGAGCTAGATCGAGAAACCCACACCTTTACTCCATCACATAGGAAGCTGGTAGCCTCCTGGTTATTCTCTCCAAGAGATATAAACTTGACATTATAATCGAGATTGCTTCAAAGATGAAGTTTATAATGATTAGGTGACAATGGAAAAGAATGACCAGGGGAAAACCATCCCAAAGGAAGGAAGGAGGAGGCAGAGTTTGTGCCTGGCTCTGCAACACAGGACCTCAGGTCATTGTACTAAGATGCTATGTGCTGACCTGTGAGGGAAACTCTGCCACCTGCCCTTCCTATTCAGGAAAGACTGAAGGAGGAACACAAGCATCTCCAGTCCAAACAAGTGGCAAGTACTCCAGCGCAGGGTTTCTCTCCTATGTAGTTTAGAATTACAAGCAAAATCACCCAGCGCTGAACAAGAATAAAGATTCCTCTTGCCGTTACCAGCTGGATGACACCCTGCAACCCTGAGAAACAGCATTTCTTCTCCAGTCGAGACAATCCAGCCTGAACTGACAGAGGCACAATAGTCTCCTTTCCAGACATCTACAGTTAATTTCTTTATTTTTCTGACCCATATTTTGAAGTCTTTCCAGACTGATGGACTAAAATGGAAATTACAACCCAGTCAGCTATGTCCAAAACAGATGCCATATAATCATAGTCATATTAATAAAGCTGGCAGCAGTAAGTACGAAGAATTTGAGGGGAGTGGAGGAGGGGATATTAACAACTTCCAGAATGTGCCCTGCCTAGAAACAGGTTTCCCTGAGCTGTCCGAAGTTGGCCGTATTCTATCTAAACTCCAAATAAATCCTTTTTCTTTTATTTAATTTCTTTGTACAGTCTGGATGAAGAGGCAGGAGAAGGGAGGGGAACCTTTGTGCAAATCTTTTCGGTCTTTGCAACACTCTAGGCCTCATTTATGTATGGGTTTCCAGCTGTGCGTGACATAAGTCACTGAAAACTGGCACATCTTTCCATCCGCAAGCGCAGCACAACCACAAGCTTGGCAAGCAGTTCGTGTTGCCAGATGCCTCCACTGTTTCTTCAGCTATGTATTCAAGGCACTCCACTTTTTTTTATTCTTGCTGGAAATACTTTCAAAGAAGAACACAATGTTTTGGGTTGCCTAGCCAAAGTTTAGCTGTACTTTTGCATCTTTGCCAAACTTCCTGTTTTTAGCAAAACAATTTATTATCTTGCTGGTTCCATAGACCCAAAAGGATTTGCAGGCACAAATAACTACTTGGTTTCTCTGTCTTTTCTGAGAAGAATTGCATTTGCTTTCCCGTAATTATCTTCTAGATGCTAGAACAGAAATGTATTTAACCTTTGGGAGTGCTACCAAGGTGTAGAAAAGGTTTTAATTATTCAGACCTTTACAGTCTGAACTTTAAAGAACTGACAATTATTTTTTTGTGTGCAAGGAAAATAATTCTTTTCAGGTGGTTTGGCAAGATCACAGATCTGCTTCATGTGGAATTGTAGAATCAAATTTGGAGTGAATTTGAGTTTGGAGTCCAAGGTTACACTAAAGAGATTTGATTAATCAGCAGCAATCAAAGAAAGCATTCAGTCAGACACTTTTATGAATACTTCATCTCTGATTACTAAGTCACACAGTCACACTTTTGATATTATCTAAAAACAAAACAAAACAAAAACAGCATACTAAGAACTTTACCTTTTTCCATTTCTCAGCAAAGTAACCTATAAACCTGTACATAGATTAAGAAAAAACTTCAGTTTTCAACTAGATTAGACTGAGGTGGTTTTCTTTCATAACAAAGTCCAGATATATATAGAATACATTATTTATAAGCAATGCACAAGTACAGAGACATATAATCATTCAGATAGGTTTTCCAGATCTAGACTATAATAGCAACACTGGTGAGAGCACGGTCAGTTCTTTAATGAAATACCTTTCTAGGATAGAATGTAGTTCAACTTGGACCTATCCACACTTTCCCCAAATCTTTTGGAATTACTTCATGGTACCTGCAAAAGCCAACTAGCTGGTTATGTTGATTTCCTGTACACATTGAAGATTTTAGAATTCTTTGATGGTGACTTAGAAACCACCACAAAAGTAACAACTTCTTTTAAAACTAAGAGCAAATGGTTAATGTTAATGAGTTCTGTGTAGACTGACAGTAGATCCGGATTAGCACTTCATGAAGAATGCATCCAACTTCAGCAAGAAAGGTCTAAATTCAGACTTTCCATTTGTTAATTGTTTTTTCACCTTAAAACAGAAAAAAAAAGACAGCATGTATTAAGTTGAAAGATTGATTGGTAGATTAGTGATAGTTGGATAAACAGTCATGGAAATAGGCATGTGCACAGGCTCTATTTGTAAGTCTTTCCCTTCTTTTCCCTGTCCTCCTCCTCACTCCACCGTTTACCTCCCTTCTCCCCTTTTCCTAACCCTGTTCTTTGTCTGTCTTCTGCTCCTCCTCCTTTTACCTGTCCTTTTTCTCCTCCTTCAACTAACACTTTGCTGCTTGTGGTAGTTAGTTGAAAGTCAGCTTGAGTGGGAACTTCCAGGTGAACTGAGTTAGCAGGGTCCTGGGTTCTAGGAGAAGGAGAACAGGAAGGGACGGTTTGCCCTACTGCTCAGTCTTCCTGCGGATGGCTGATGTTTTCCGCGGAGGAGCTGGTCCTGGCCTTAGCCTTGAGCATGGTTTGACGGCCGTTAGCCCAGATGCTTTGGTTGGGAGCTCTGGTCTTTCCTTTACTTTGGGTGTCTGTCCTCTTCTGGTTCTTGGTGTGGATTCTTTGACTCCCAGCGTAGGCTTTTCAGCCTGTCGGCACAGACTCTGTATCCTCCAGGGCTGAGTCTTGTTCTTCCTAGAGTACATCGTTCAGTCTTCTGTCGTGGCTTCCTTGGGCTCTTGATGTTACGGGCCCGTTGGGGACATAGCTTAGGCTCGAAGCCTCTGACTGGACTTGTGTGGGACCCAGGTCCCTCGGTGGCTTCCTCTGATCTCTAGTGCACGGATTGATCTCTTGCATTCTTCTATGTTTGAAGCTGAGGGCAAATACTAAAAGCTACTCTTATAAATTTCTGTGTCCTGTGTTGAATCTGTTCTTTTGCAAAACACTGACTAGAGCAAAGATTTTTTTTGAACACAGTCTGTCCAAAACAAGAAAAAAGTTAATTGACAATTCAATAGGCAATATACAGACATAGAAGAAAAAATTGAAAGGGACTATTTTCATAAGGAGTTCAGTTCAGTTCAAGCCCTCTCAGGCATTACCACTCAGGGATACAGCAACACTAAGGAAGGCAGCCCAAGATTCCTTATAAAGTTTTCTAAAGGTGAGAATGTTTCTTTATTATTACCACATGGCCTGTATTTTTAGAGTTATTTTTAACATTTAAACATAAACAATATCAGTGCTAAATATAGGATCAAAGAAATACTGTTTCCATGTGGAGTTGTCAAAGGACACAAGCATGGCTGGAAACTACAAATATCCTTTGAAGGAGATGTTATTATCAATATTGCTTACTCAGCAGCCTATTAATATTAAAATAAAGTGAACATGTAGTATATGCATATGTTCATTATATCCTGCTTGGTGTGAAAAAACTCTCATTTGTCCCAGACTTCACACACACACAAAAATTCAACTTCACAAACCAAGGCTTTAAGTCTCCTCACTTGTTTCAGAAACACACACACACACGCACACACATTTAAAGTAATATTTGAAGCCTGCGCTGTTAGAATTTATTTCTACAAAGTTAACTCTATTTAATATCCTTGGCTCTAAGCTTAATTTACTAAATCGTGCTGTTTTTGAAATTTATTGCAAAATTATTGTTCTCTCGGGAAATAATTATCATTCCTCTTACTTCCACGGCATTGCTTTCTTCTGCCTGTGAATTGAAGTAAAAAGATTTAAAAATCAACTCTGTGTTTTGGATAAGTATCTGTCAGGACAGGGGAATTCTGATATTATATTTGAATTTAAGAGAATGTATTTTGTAGGCTAAAGTATCAAAATTGTCTGAATGAGAATAATGGGATATTAAAATTAGAAAAGAATCCTAAGAAATGAGTGGATGTTATCTATTTATTTATATAACTCCTTATTGTAAAATGGATTCCAGGCAGCTTGGGAGGATATATAAAATAGGGTTACATTACAAAAATCATAAATGAACATAAACCAAAAAGAAAACAGAGTAAAGTCACATAATGGAACCAAGAAGGGTGTTAAGACAAACTCATGGACTTCTCTAAGTTAAGCATAAATTTGATGCAGGTTTTTGTTTTTGTTTATTAATTTTTAAATCTCTAGCTTTCTTATTTTTTTCTTTATTGAATTTATTAGATTTTAGGTATATATTATGATCACATTCATCATTGTGAATTTGTGCCTGTACATCATATGTCTTGACTTATCTTTTCTCATTCAGTTGAAGGTAAAAATACAACTTTCTCAAGCTGGGGATTTAGCTCAAGTGGTACTGCACCAAGCTTGGATGCATAAGGGCCTGAGTTCGATCCCAGTACCCCCCCCACAAAAAAACCCAAAAACAAAAAGACTTGCTCAAGACTATCTGATTTGTGACTAAAGTCTTCAGAACTTTGTCATAGAAGTTCAAAACATTTACAAATCATTGTGACATAGATAATGATTTCTAGCTTTCTCCATTAGGTGTTGTAGTGGTAACTGGGCTGTCAGCCACATCGTGTCTATTTTCAGTATTTTGGCAGTGCATTCTGATTCTCATTTGAGAAGACCCTTTCCACCATTTTATGTGAAGTCATCTTGCCTACTGCTCCCAGCTACCACTTGGCGAGAGACTGATTCTAGCCCTTTAAGCCATTGTTTCTCAAACTGTGTGATCATAGGCAGGGATAAATGGCCATGACTGATACCCTCCCCACAGCTGGTGCTGAAAAACTGCTGGTTTGTACTAAGGCCCTGGTTCTCTTTTGTCCCAAGGCCTGCTTCTTCTATCCTCCTGTCTATCGTTCTGTAAAATTTGTTTTGGCTTATATTGGGCTCTGCTATCTGCAGGGGTAAAAAAAATGTGGGCTAAGCAACTTGCATGCAAATGGGTTAAATGATGTGTCTGGAGCCTGTAGATTTTAGATAGAGTTATCTGTGGAGCCTTGAGAATCTAATGCCTAGCTTGAAGCCTTTTAAAATCTTACTTCCTACAAATTGAATACAAAGTAGAAATAGTTACTGATGAAGAAAAGTTGTGTCCATAGCAATTATCTCTACCAAACAAATGATATGCATCTCCTTTCATCATTAAAATATTTAATATCTACAGCTCTTCTCTATGCAGGCCAGCCATGGGTGTGTTCAGGAGAAAGTTGTAAGGAACTGCCACCATTCACCCATTTTCTGTGCTATTAATATTATAACATTTGCTGTATGCTCTAATAAGTAATGCCTAACTTCAACATTGTTAAATCCACTGTGAGTAGTGCTTTATATATTGTGGTTTGGGGCTGCTGATGAGATTTTTTTTTCTCCTTTTGAGAGTCTTTGTCCGAAGGAGGATGGGATAAGAACAACCAAGTATCCAGAATGGTCTGGAAGGTTTGCAGGCCCATGGAAGTTGCAACCAATGGTATACTGGTATCACAACTGATTCTCTAAAAATAAAGTTATGGTTCATATTTGCAAGTATCTATGGAAGTACACCTATCATGACAAATGCCTAATTACTAACATTATGTCACTAAACTCAGAAGTGGAAAGAGATACACGCAAAGTACTCTCACAATCTGATACAAATGAGCTTCAGCCCACAACTGAAATCCTTTTCCCTAACTAAGCCAGAAATGGACCTCGAAGCAATCAGCAACCCCATACTTCTATGTTCTTGGTTTAGAGAGAGCATTTGAAACCTTCAAGGTGTGATATCTGTAAACCAACAAATTAGCTAATTAGATAACTAATGGGTATTAGAAATCTCTATCTCCCCTCCTGTAC
Source organism: Thryonomys swinderianus (assembly GCA_004025085.1). NCBI lineage: Eukaryota > Metazoa > Chordata > Mammalia > Rodentia > Thryonomyidae > Thryonomys > Thryonomys swinderianus. The sequence goes on along the minus strand of PVIC010014375.1, from coordinate 7,409 downwards.
CAGAATCTTCCTCTGTAACATTGGAGGGAACTGAAATGATTCATCATGAATAGACTGGCTTGTAAATAGCCTTCTTTAGTTTCCATTCAAGAGGATGTTTCCATTTAAAGACAAGGTAATCTGCTTTACCTATAAAACAAATGAGTTGAACAACATCTGTGCTTTATTGAAGGCAAAACAATCAAAACTCAGAGGCAAAACATGCTTAGTGCAACATAAGGCAGAGTGCTGTGGTGGTGAAGAATGTGGGCCCTGAATCCAGCAATCCGGATCTGAACACAGATTTGGTTTCTTACCAGATGAATATACCCTTGGACAAGTTACCTTGAGTTTCAGCACCTCAGTTTACCTCTGAGGAATTAAAATAATGATAGGATCCCATGAAGACTCAGAGAATATTAGGCAAGTAAAGTACTTAAATGGAGTCTGAAGCATGGTAAGTTGTTACTGTCATTACACTCTGCTTTTCTAATCTGTCTTTTCGCAACACTCAGTGTGTTTGAACTTCCTTTTCTAAGATACAGCAGCAGTGTATAGACTTCATGTGCCCCAGAAAACAGTCTGGCATATGGATTATTCATGAAAGCCAGACCTCGTAGGGTGCTTCCAATGAGCAAAAGAACATGCTGAGGGGCACTGACAAGGCGTTCCTCCCCATCTCATGAGAAAGAGCACAATCCTGGAGCAGGTGCAGTCACATGGCCCCAGGAGGGGATGACCAGGAAGATGAAACTTCCATTATCAGGGTTTGGCCAAAAACAATCTGAGCCCCATTTCTAATGGAACTTGTAGCTGCTTACTCACTCAAATGACTTAAAGTGTGTCATCACCATTCCTGGACACAGGAATGGATCTTACCACAGAGAGGAGATTTGTTTTCTTCCTTAAAACCCTCAGAGTGTTCTGCTTCAGTTCCCTGTAAAGGAAGTAGATATATTAAATATAAAAATGACCATAAAGTGAACATTAGGGTTGAGAAATGAGGTCTGAGGAAGCCAGGAAATTCAAAAGTAAGTGTTCCCCCAGCACCTCTAATTCAACCATCTTTGCAGTAATGGCATCCTTTCCGATTTCTGAATCCTCAGCGGAATTCCCATTTCCTATTGACTCTAGATCCTTAAGCTAAGCCTTGGGAGGGATGCTAGGCATCCCTTTCTCTCCTTGTCACTTCTCTAGCTCATGAGAGTCCTATCTAGGACTCTTCTACCACACTCCAAAATGAGGCCAGGCATGGCAAAGCATTCTTAAGAATCCAGGGGAGCAGCTGGGCCCCAGGAATCTGGACCAGTCCCTTCCCCAGATCCCCACCCCTGAGAGCCAGGAGACTGCTCCTGACTCCACACAGAAAATGTATCCATGTAGATATCCAGGATGCATTAGTGGTTTGACACAACTGATGTGCTCAGGCACCTCTGGGGTACATTAGTTGAAGTGGCTATGGCAGCTGGTTGTTCCTCTTCAGGCATAATTTATCTATTGCACTTTACTTAATGTGCAAAATTAAATTTATGCTGAATCCATGTGTATTACCTACTGTGCATGAGTAGCATGGAATATAACATAAAACAAATCAGCACAGAGCCGTGCTCTTAATTGCTAATGGCTTTCAACACACTTCCTTGCAGTCTAACCCAACTTAGGATCTATTCTCCATTGAGGATCTTGTTCATACCAAGGTTGAAAGTGATTATTTCTAGAGCATTCTAAAGAATGAATGCTAAACTGAGCAATGCTTTAAAATTAGTCTTTCTGGAACATATAATCTTTTTATCACAGATTCTGCACTTTTCACTAATATCAGGATCAATACAGTCACTACACAGCATATGAGTTTGCTGAAAAACAAGCAAATCAATATGAAATATTTTTAAAGTAGTAAATAGGAAATAACCCAAGACTCCATCCTACTTCTGTCACTGCCAGGCTCTGGGACCTTCTTTGAGAGTTTGGTTCCATATGTTAAAATATAGTTATTGGAATCATTGATTTCTGCCCCTAACTAGAGAAAGAAAATCTATACTACCAACTGGAGTGGATTTTACACAGACAAATCTCACAAAAGAAGCCTTAAAAAATCTGGTGTACTATGCACTTCATACACTGTCACACATCTAAATTCACAGAGTAAAAATTAATTCCAGTTTGAAACCTGATTCCAAAAAGGAATTTACTTGAGAAATCAAAAAGAGAGAGAATAAGTACATGGGCAAACAAGAAACTTAAACACAATTATGTCTCCGCCAACAATAATTATTCAAAGTGTTTTCCATGTTCCTTGTAATTTTAAAATATGCTTTGTACAACTACAGAGTCCATTTCTCATGAAAAGAAAAGGTTATTTGCTCTGCAATTTACATTTGTGCTGGAAAGTACCCATCTGTGGAAATGTCATATTCCTCCCTTGAAAATAATTTGTAACTTTCCTCACCTAAACAACAGTGGAAATGCAAGAAAACCAGTGACCATATTACTTCTTAGGTATCTTTACATGCCTTTGTGTAAGTGACAGCTAATATAAAAATTTAGAAAATACACTAAGCTTATGAAGCACAAAATTTTTTGTAAAAGAAATTCTAATAGAAGAAGGCATAATGGTAATTTTATTTGTTCTTTTCTTCCATGTTCTTTTTTTTTTTAAATGAAAATCAGGAGAGTATTCACCAAGGATTTTAATCTGACATTTGAAATGTTTTCTTCAGTTTCAGTGATTTTATGTGGTTTGTGGTCAAAAACCTAAATCAAAGATATTAATTTTTAGAATTCATACATAAATAAATACACATACATGTGTGTGTATTCTTCTCATTGACCTATTGAATTATGACTATTTAAATAAGTATCCATGGAGAAATGAGCTTTCCAAATACTTCTATCTTTTTTCATTACTTCTATGTTTGAATGCATAAATTATTTTGCTTAACAATTTAGTACCATCAAAGTTTTTGAAAATATTTATATATGGTTGATTTTTTATTTTCAAATAAATTTTAAGTTTTATTGATACATATTAATAATACTTAATGATTGCATTCATTATGGACAGTTGGTGCATGTACATAATTCAACTTAATTCTTTCTAATTTTTCTTCCCCTGCCTTCCCTCCAGCAAGAAATATTAACACTTAGATCATTTTCTTTTTCAGGAAAAGATATGTTAAGTCATATTCCACTCAGCATGATATGTTAATTGAGCAGGGTACATGCCTTTTAATTGCCAATTTTTTTACTAGGTGTTTTTTTGGGAGAGATCTAATTCTTTTGAGTTCTTTATATATTCTAGATATTAGTCTTCTGTCCCAGGAGTAGTTGGAAAAATTTCCCCCCACTCTATAGGTTGTTTCTTCACTGCTGGCTTCTTCCTTTGCTGTGCAGGAGCATTTTAATTTGATAGAATCTTATTTGTTGATTCTTGGTACTGTGAATAATTGGGTTTCAGAAAAATCCTGTATTGCCACTAAAAACAAAAGAAACACTTATTCAGCAATTAGTAGATATAAAATTTTGATCTGGAAAACAATAAATCATGACCACTGCCCTATAGAAGCATTCTTTTAAATGGCAAACATTGACATATATACCAGAAACTAATAATGAGGTAAAAAGTACGTCTTAGAATAAGGTCATGAAGTGTGTGGGCTGTGCTGGCTCTCTGCAGAGCATGAAGGCTACACTGAAATGGAGCTGGATCTTACAAAATGTGTAAAACATGGGCTGGAAGATAACTTGGAAGAGTGTAGATCGTATCAGGCAGAAATACTCATCTGAAGAACAATCTGGATAAAAGAACAGAAGATCAAGTATTCTGCTATGAAGTCCCTAATGCACATTCAAATCTTCTGCTGGAGACTGCCCTTTCCTGGCTTACAGTGATGCTTAAACACACGCACAAGCAGAAAAGCTATGTGTTCTTTTCTAGCCACAGAGACTTCCTCAGATCTTGATGATCACAAGTTTACTTTTCCAAAGAAAAAATAATTCCCTTCCAAATCTATAAAGCTGGTAAGCTTTTACCCCGTAGTTGATTCTTATCTTGGTTATTTTAGATGGTTTAATAGTAAGAGTGGTTAGGAGGAAGAAATGGAGGAAGAGGAGGAAAAGGAGGAGGAGGAGGAAAAGGAGGAGGAGGAGGAGAAGAAGAAAAGGATATAGCCTTATTGGACAGTGGTCCAGCTCATTTAAAAACTCCAAATGTCGTATTCTAGTAGGCATCTTTTGTAAGTTAATTCTTGCTAAAACAAATCTTTGCTTTCCAAAAAATAAAATTCTTTCTCTCCATCGAGGTCTATAAATTTGAGCCACAAAAAATGGTGAAAAATACTGGTTTTTGAATAGTTGAGCGATAAGGATTTAAAAAATCAAGTAGATTTATTGTCTTAAACCTTTTTTGAAATTCTCCCACTTTTTTCTGTGTTAGAATGCTTATTTACTATATTGCCCCAGGCATGATCTTCTCATCTCATTCAACACCAGAGTTTGTCAGAAGAGGTCAGTAGCCTCTGGGAATCTTTTGAGATGGATAGAGGCTGGTAATCATTTCCCATGATGAGGTTATCAGCTCTCTGCCAGGGTTGTTTTCCTGAATGATATCTGATCAAACTACCCTGCAGTCTCTGAAAGTACCCAGGGGGTCTCCACTAACTTCTTTCCCTGCTTTCTATCAATCTGCTCAAGCCAAGATAGTACAGGATTTAAATATTTTTTGAGTGTCAACATAGTCCATAGTGACTGGGTCTACACGTAGATAAACCTCACTATATTCTCTAAATGAGCTCGTTATCCCAGATGGCTCCACTGATTTGCATTGTCTTGTCATTGTCACAATCCAACAGGAGGAACCAGGCACACCCTCATCCTTCCCTCCCTCTTACTTTGGCTCAAGCACCTTATTTATCAAAATTCAAGTGGTAAGGAAAGGAAGCAAACTACCTTAGGATCCACTGCACACTGGTTCTCAGAACCAGGGCAGGAAACTTAAAACTTCCAGTCTCCAAAATGCAAATGACTTTGAAAACTAGAAGCAGTGAAATTCCACTAATTTTGCAGAAGAAAATAAAGCACCCATAAATAGTAAAATAGTGTCTATGAAGAGTGTTATTTTCATGCTTTACACTCAGATGTCCTGATAAAATTTAATAAAATTAAGGGTTGTGGTTCATTTTCCTTTTTCTTTAGATTCATCAACATTCCTCTGTTTAATATTTGACATTTTCCAGGATCCATTTGACTAAAACCAACCTACCAAATTCCTTTTCTGTTCCTAGACAATGAGGAAGATTCAGCAGAGATCTAGGGCCTAATCTTGCTAGATCTGCCCTGCAATGTCCTGCTCTAGGCATCAATCATTTTCCTGGATGTTATGGGATAGCCACCAGTCACGTTGCAAGCTTCTGGCTTTCCTACACAGGACCTATCCAGAGATCAGCAAGCACATTCCTGTCTCAGCCCTTCACAGCAAATCACCACAGTGCCTTTCATCAAGTTAATTATAGAACCAAGGGACTGGCAGGGGAGCCCAAGACACCATCTAGTCCATCCCCCTCGCTTTCTGTCACAGGCACATTTAAATCATCCCAGACAGATGGAAATCTATCCTGTTTTAAAAGACTTCCAGAGGGGGAGATTCCACATGCCTGGTCAGTCACCCTCTCTGCTGTTTAACAGTGCCTGTCAGAGAATTCCTCTTTATCTCCAGTTTAAATCTTACCCACTGCATTTCAAGCCAATTTCTTCTTGTTCTGTATGTCAACCTTTCACAGACTTGAACATCATTATTACAGAATCTTATCCCCTTCTCTTCTCTGAGCTGATCACTCCCAATTCCTTTCACCTCTTCTCATAAACGTACTTTCTAACTTTTAATGATCTCTGTGACTTTGCATTGAACTCTGAGAAATGCAAAGATTAATCAGAAATATACGTGACTATTTGTGTGTGTGAGGCAGAAGTTCTCAAAGTCTGCTTTCAGGACCTTGTCTACACTCTGAATCTAGAAGGCTCTAAAGAGGCTTTGTTTGTGTAGGTTATATCTACTGATAATTGCAATATTATAGATGAAGCCAAGGAAGTCTTTACAATCCAGGACATGCAACAGAGCAATGATGTCATCACCTCACAAATCTCTAGAAGGTCCCATCATGTGCTTGTGGGAAAATGAAGGTGAGAAGGTAAATAACAGATTTCTTATAACATAGTGATGATTCTGAAGACCTCCTAAAGAGTCTCAGAGATCCCCCTGAGCTGAGGACCACACACTGAGACTCTCTGATTTATAGGAAGCTCAGCTCAAGTCTCTGAGTAGACCTGGTTATACAAGCAGTTGCCAAGAAGCTGAGTCTAAATTGACCAAATTAGATAACACTGCATTACAGAGCAAATTAAAACCATGAGCTTGCAGAGCATCTATCCTATCTACCTTAAAAAAAAAGAAGAAAGAAAAAAAAGAAGAAAGAACACTTTTGAGAAGGATAAACTGATTATTATAACTTTAGGGAGAATACAGGCTGGTGCTTGAGGAAGTAGGAAAGCAGGTTACTGTTGCTAATACCTTAACAGCAAGAACAGATCTCTTGACAAGACCCTTTTAATTACATACCAAACCACTCTATTTACATATTATTGATTTGGGTGCAAATAAATTGCTTATTGTGAGACAACAGAACTCCTCAAATTCCTTGTCACCATGGCATTCACAATCAAAGCCAACCCTGTCCACTTGATGTTCCTTGGGCCTGCCTAGCACTTCCTACAAACCCTGCAGGGCAGAAGAATGGAAATGTCCCGCATAAACTGCTTTTTCTAGCCTAATCCTAAACTAAATTAGTTGCTCAAATGCCTTCCCAAGTCTTTCTATTCTTTTCCTCAAGTTTGTATTGTTTTCTTGTGTATCTGAAACCCTCCTGCTTTTTCTCTACAATGCTGGGTTGCAGACTTGTTGAACATATTTATAAGGCACTGTAGGTCTACCTATGAAGCAACGACTATTTGTTATCTACTCCGTATTAAAAATTCTGCTAAGCACAGCCAGTGCATACCACAGAGGTATAACTCTCATTTTCTATCACTGGGGACTTACTGACTAGTTGGAGACAAAATAAAGCGAAACTCCCATAAAACAAAAGTACATTGTACATAGTAGAATATAACTAAATTCTAAATTGCACAGCACAGGCTAAGTATTACAAGAGTTGTCAGAAGGAGTACCTTGTTAAGACATGAAATGTACCTCACAAGCGATGGAAATATTTCTGTTATGTTATAGGTGAGCTGGAGTTGGAGCCTAGAAGGTATTTCCTCGGAAACCTTGCACAGGCATTATAACAAGCAGGACTGGCCTTGGTGTTTTCAGGGCCCAGAGCTAGAGTACAATTTCTTTCTCCCTCCTATCCCTTCACCAGGCTGGGGTTTGACCC
>PVIC010014374.1:18047-36736 GCA_004025085.1 Thryonomys swinderianus | reverse complement strand
CGGTGCCTAGGGTGCCACACAGCCGGAAAGCTGGCTCGCCTAGCAGGCCATCGTGCGCATGTGTAGAGAGAACGCAGAAGCTCCTTCAGGAAGAAGGAGAGGGCTGGAAGCCAACGTGGGTGTGGGGTGAGACACGGCTGAAACCAGGTTCGAAGTGACGTGGAAGGCTGCCAGGCATACAGTTTGTGTTCCCCAGCCCCCTCCTTTCTTCTCATGTCCCCTCCCTCCCCACCCTCCCCTTTTCTGCCCGGTAGCAGTGGCATGATACACTTAATTTCCTCAACTGCTAAACTCTGGGCCTCAGCTGTCTCACCATGACCCTCATTTCCACCTGCTATAAATACGCACTTTTCACCTGACACGTGATGCAGATGCAGTCCCAGGACCTGCCTTGGGGCCGGGAGGGCAGCTAAGCAGGGCTGCAGAAGCTGTGCGTGCTGGAGCTGTGCTGACCTCTGGCCTTGCCGTTACTCTTGCCTTCTCTTTGCTGGGACCTTCTGGTTCTGTGACCTCTTAGCATCTCCCACCCGTCACCTTCATCACCTGGAGATTAAGGCATAGATCGGAAAAGTATCCCAGGCTGCATGTGGAGGTGCACAGTGCAATCGCAGTAGTGTTCTGGGAGGCTGAGGCAGGAGGATTGCAAGCTCAAGCTAGGCCAGTCAACTTAGTGAAGCTCTGTCTAAAAAAAGTAAAACTAAACAAAATACCTAGAAAATGTAGGGGATGTAACTCAATGCAAAGACCCTGTGTTCAGTCCCCAGTCCTTGAGGGGGTAGTATCTCAAAATGTTAGATTAGCAAGGAATTTTTGTTTTGTTTTGTTTTATTTTTCCAGTTCCAGATATTGAACTCAGGACCTTGCACTTGCCAGACAGGCACAGCAAGGACTTTTCTGTTTCAAGCTGAAAAATCACAATATTGTGATGTGATCAAAAAAAAAAAATTTTTTTTTTTTTTTTGGAGAAAGGGTCTCGCTTTGTAGTTCAGGCTGGCCCTGAGCTCACTATGGTGCCCAGGCAAGCTGCCGCAAACTCAGCAATCCTCCTGTCTCTGCCTCCCGAGTGCTGGGATGACAGGCGTGAGCCACCACGTCCGGCATTGTGGTATGCGGTGTTGATTGTTGGTGGGCGTGTCTCCACGCCCGGCATTATATGTGGTTACCGGGGATCAAACTCAGGTCCTTGTGCTTGCGAGGCAAGCACTGGAACCACTGAGCTAACCCTCCGGCCCTCAAAATTATTTTTAAAATTCTAAACTATAGTACATTATATATAGACTAGCTATTTAATATCACAAAAAATGGCTTGTCTGCCTAGCATTAAGGGCCCAGATTTGATTCCTGCCATCATACAAGCCAAAAAACAAAACAAAAACATGAAAGAGTAACAGTAGTGGTATATATGTGCTCAAAACATAACAATTTTTACTGTGAGATAATGGAGAAATTTAATACTAGGAAAAATGGCTTCCTCTAAAATCAACTTCATAATGTAAGTTCTTACCAGTGATAAAAATGGTACATGCAGTGAACACACCTGGTCACTGAGTCATCCTGCGGAAGCTGAGAGAGGCCCCCCCCTCCCGGGATGTTGTGAAAATTTCCATTTCAGCCATAAAATGCTCTTTAACCAACCACAGCCTAAGTAGCTTACAGAAGAACAGGGTTTTTTTTTTTTCCCAGCATAGGGAAAATGATGGACTTTACCTCTTTACTTTTTGTATATTTACTGTATTGGCATCCCTGAAGTTTTATGAAAAACTAGGGCACATTCCAGGTTTCACTATGTAAGAATGAATTAAAGTACATGTTAGATACTATGCACGCACACAAATGATATTCCATGTAGTTAGGGGTTCTGAGCGGGTGGCCTGGCTCTCAGGGCCTCCAAATCACCTTCTTTCCTCTCTTTGATACAGGACCTCACTGTTTAGTTCTGACTGGCCTTGAATTTACTGTGTAACCCGGTCTGGCCTGATGTCATGGCAAACCTGCCTCAGCCTCCTGGGTGTTGGGTTCACAGATTGTGCCACCACACCTGGTGTAGTTTCTTTGCTCTTAAAAAATCTATAGGGGTTCATTTATTTTTGCCAGGGATTAGGCTCAGTGAATGGTTTTATTTCTGTTTGGGATTTAAACAATTCTCTAAAGTTTGAGCAGCAGCCTGCTTGATAAAGGATGAATTGGGAACTCTGGCTTTAATCATATTTCTTACAGCTAACCCTCTTAATCTCTCAGTTTCAGTATTGTATAAAATGAGGCTATCTCCCTAGTGCTTGTCAAGTTCCTCGCACACAAAATCGTGTAAAGGTTTCCATGAAAATGTTTTTAAATCATTTAATACTTACAGTGCGCCAGTGATTTCTAAATGCCATTATATTTAAGCAGAAAGACCTTTAAAATTGTAACCTCGCCCTTTTCTAGTGATAGAGGCCTCTGTTAGGATTCCCTCCTTCTCTTCTAAAAATCCTCATGGGTCGTGAGCCCTCCCTAGAGCTCAACCAATCGGGTGCAGACACTGTCAAAGCATCTGGCTTTGAGGCACACTTGTGCCCCTTCGGGTGAGAGCAGCCTGCGTGCTGAGTCTGTCTCCTGTGTAGGACGGTGCCGAGGAGGAAGAGGAGAGGTAGTTCTGCAGGAAGCTCAGTCATCCCTGTCAGCAGGCTTCTAACTGGTGGAGGTTGCTGCTCTTCACGTCTCTCAGACCCGTCTTCCATTGTCACTTGGGAGATTAGGCTGTGTCTTAGTTACTTTCTTGTATTGAGACAAACTGCTGAACATCCAGAGTTAAGGGAGGAAAGGTTGATTTTGGGGCACAGTTCATAGAGGCTTCAGGTCATAAGTCGGCTGGCTGGGTGGCGTGGCAGAGGGCCATCGCAGAGGAGAAACATTCCATGGTGTGGCAGGCACATGGTGGCAGAGCAGCGAAGAAGCAAGCCACGCAGCCCTCTTTGTGTCCTTTAAAGCCTGTGGACCCCAGAGGACACCCGCACCCAGGGTGGGCCTTCCCACTGTCCACACCCGGAACTGTCGGGCCATCCGTGGACTCATGTCTAATCACACATCCTCAACCCCAGCGTCGCCCCCTTGACCCAAGCATCGCAGAATTTAGGTCCAGTCACCTCTAAAGTGCTTCACCTACGACCACCTGAGGCTTTGGGGGGCATCTAGACACAAGCCAGAACAAGCAGTTTCTTTAAATTAGTTTAACCTTATATCTAAAATGAGACTTTTTTTTTTGAGACAGGGTCTCGCTTTGTAGTTCAGGCTGGCTCTGAGTTCTCTATATAGCCCAGGCAAGCTTCGAACTCAGCAATCCTCTTGTCTCTGCCTCCCGAGTACTGGGATTACAGGCATGAGCCACCACGCCTGGCACTGTGGTATGCGGTGTTGATTGTTGGTGGGCGTGTCTCCACACCCAGCATTATATGTGGTGACCGGGGATCAAACTCAGGACCTTGGGCTTGCGAAGCAGGCGCCGGAACCACTGAGTTAACCCTCCGGCCCTGAGACCTTTTTTTAATAATTAAAATATTGTACTTTTTGAGGGGAGGATTGAGACACAAAGTCTCACCATGTAGTTCAGACTAGCCCTGAACTCACTGTGTAGCCCAGGCTGGCCTTGAACCTGTAGTGACCCTCCTATCTCTGCTCCCCGAGCGCTGGGGTGACAGGTGTGTGCCGCCACACCTAGCAGAATATCACACTTGTGCTTCATAATATTAAATCATTTTGAACAATGGCCCTAACTCAGGCAATTTAAAATTTTCTGTGAAATTCTGTAAAGACTTATTTGAAAGTTATGTGCATATACAAGTCTACCACAGTGAGGCCTGTTAGTCTGTTAATACACACTAAGAAAATATTTTAGGAAGAAAAGAATCTAAACCAAAAGCCACTAAAAATAAATAAATTTTCTTTGGCTAACTAGCTCAGTCTGTTAGGTTTGTCTTTTGGTGATGTACTCATTAACTTCATTTTAATTTTTATACAAGTAGAATTTTTAAGAAAACTTAATAAAAATCAATTCATTGTATACACAAGGGATTTACCTAAGTGACGAGCACCTTTCAAAGAGCTGAATTGCCATTTTAAATTGCTTCATTTGGTGGATAATCTGGATATTACTAGGAGAAAATATCTGAGTTCAGTTTTTGCCAAGCAAACTCTTTATTACTCCATCATGAAATTGTAAAAGCCACATTAAAATCTTGTATTCATTATGCGTATTTTCCATTAGATTTGGCATTGTTCCACAGTTTTCACAACTTAGAAGTTATTTTCTTAAGCCATAATCATTTGATCTTTGCTGTACTTGTTTGAATCTAGCATTTTAGTCTATTTTGAGACCATCGTTTGTGAAACTTCCTGTCCTCGGCACTCATTGTGGGGCGTGTATTCCGTGCTGCGCCTGCAGCAGCCAGCACTGCTTGGGAGCAAGCCCTGCCCCTTCTTTGGGGTCACTGTCGTATTTTGCATTTCTCTTCTGGTATTTAGTATATTTTGGCTTGTTTTATAGTTTTTTACAACCTATTGTTCTTTTTAATAGGATGTGATTTCTGCACAGGGTCTTCTAGTACCAAATCCATCATCTTACACAGTGTGTGATTTTAGTGTCTGGCAGTGACGTCTGTCTCTCACGCATGTGTACAGATTCCTCACGATCTTACCCACCGAGAGAGGATGGAGAGCTCGTCCTCCTGGGTCAGAGCACAGCAAGGATCCTCTCTATGTACACACACAGGAGATCAGGCCCATGTATTCACCACTGAGCCTATTTTGCTTTAGATCTCACTTTTTCCGTAGGATTTTGTTAGGAAAATTTTCAAAACAAAGAGAAAACTGAGGGACTTGAACAGACATACTATACCCATTTCTTTTGTGGCTTATCTATCTGCCTCTGGGTATATTAAGAAATACCTGGTCTTTGTTCCTGTCACGAAGCTGTCAGTGAGCAATGCCAGTAACACAGATCGGGTATATTTGGGTCTTAGTGTCAGAGTTTATTGAATAACAGTAAAATCATGAGCCGTGTCAGCTTCCTTGGCCTTGGAGATTTGCATGTTAGTTGGTCAGCCAGCCAGTCACAGGTTCACTGATTAGAGCCTTAATCGCTGGTAGAGTTAGTTCAAGGCCGAGTCTGGACGGCAGGCAGCGTCAGTGGGCTTGGCTGTCAAGCAGGACAGCTGGACTGAACTCAAGCTGGGCTCCATGGCTGTTGACGGTGGGACTTTGTCATCAGGTAGTCTGGATGGAGGAAATGAAATAGGAAAATATTTACATCTCCCAGCCTGTTAGATGTCAGATACCCTGAGTTCATGTTTTCTAATATCAAAGAATGAACTGTAGGACCAGCAGAGCTGGGGAGTAGGAAAATTTTTATTGAGAGGACAGCCTCTGAGAGGCAGGGGGACCCCACTTTCTAGGAAAGTGTTACAGCAAGACCTCTGAGTGTTCATCATGGGTTACTGCTATGATTAACCAATAAGGTTGCAAGTCTAGGTGCTTAGGTCATAGTGGTCCAATCGGGACGCAAGTCATACGACAAGAATGCCTGGAAAGACTTCCCTTTGGAAGTGATGGTCCCAGAGGTAGGGGACTGCTGTCTGCCTGGACTTTATTAGGTCCCGTGCTTGTCTTTTGTCTTGAGCTGGCTTCAACTGTGCTGGCTCACCTCGGTGCCGACTCTCGGGGGCCTAGCCCTCCCGACTGCCTGTGATACTTCTGCCTGACGTGGCTGCCTGTCACCGTCTGAGGAAGTGACCCCCTTCGGTGTCGAGTCCCTCCTCTTACGGTCCAGTGAGGGCTCCAGTATTTGGTCTGTTGTGTCCATAGACGCACAGGCCTGGCTTTCTTTGATAAAACTTAGATGCGTCATGTGTCCACGTGCTCCTGATTTCAGTTGACAAGTGGCGTTTTTTTTTATTAGCAGGATTAATTTATTTTCAGGTTTTGCTTTATGATTTTGCTGTGCAGCCCAGGGTGGTTCTTTCCAGGAAGCTGGGGTGGGTCCCAGGTGGTTTGCCTCTGTTTGCACAGACAAGTTCCCCGGTCATTCTGCCGCTGCCTTAGTGTTCCAAGTAGAGGGGCCTGCTGCCTGACGAAGTGGAGGCTCTTGGGGCACGGCACCGGGGCGCTGCCAGCCCTCTGAGGAGCACCCTGCCCTGGGCGAGACCTCCGGAAATCCTCACGCGTCTGAGGCCGTGAATGTCTCGTGTGCTCCTGGGGCTCCTGGGCTCCTGGGCTCCTCGAAGCTGCCAGGGGAACCAGCCACGTCACTGGAAACTGGAGCTTTCAGCCCCACTCTTCTGCCTGGAGAGGAAAACGGACCGAAGGCAGAGTTGATCGCCAAAGGCCCATGATTTAGTCATGCTAAAAACCCTTCCTAAAACCCAAGAGCATAGCTTGTGGATCACTCCTACAAGTGCTGGAAGGTGCCGAGCCGTATAGGGGTGGAAGTGCCATGCCGTGCCCTCTCCCTGGCCTGTGCGCCGCTGCCCTCCAGCTGTTCCTGGGTCGCAGGCTAAGTGGGCATGTGTGAGGAAAGCGCTTTCTGGGGGTCGACTCCAACGTCGTGGGAACCCTTGACTTGTAGCTGCTTGGGGAGATGCTCTGGGGTCCCCCCCTAGCGTTGTGGGACTGAGCCCACAACCTGCACCTGCATGTAGGGTTTGGACTTGAACACGGGACCTCTGCCCACCAGTGGATATGTGAGGCCAACATCTGGGGAATCCTGTGTGCAGGGAGGGTGCGGCGGAGAGGAGAGTGGGCCGCGCTTCCTCACACACGCTCCTTGGCGGCCGAGGGCTGCTGCTCCAGGAGCCCTCAGCGCCTGGAATGCACAAATGCTTGAGTCTCTTAGTAGAATGTCCTAACATTTGCTTGTATTTCACCCTCGGCCTCAGAGTTCCCCAGCTCAGCTCTGGATTACTGACCACGCAGAATGGGATATAAATGGTTGTCACTCTGCATTTAGCGACTGTTGACAAGAATCATGTCTTTACATGTTCTGTAAGGACACGTTTCTGATACATACCCTGGAGTATTTTCAACCTGCGATTGATTGAATCCTTGGACATGGAAGCTGTGCATAAGGAGGGCTGGCTAACTGTACGTTCCGTTCACTCATTAATTCTTCCTTCCTTTATTGGGTTTTTGGTTCTTTTGAGACACGGTCTTTCCTGCTCTGCAACCCGGGCTTGCCTTGAACTCGTATGTAGCCTGAGCTGGCCCTGAGCGAACAGTGTCCTCCAGGGCTGGGTTGCAGGTGTGCACCGGATGGCTCAGGGTCTCCCTGCACTCCCTCCTCCCCTAGGAATTAGCCCTGAGCTCCAGCCTCCAGGTGTCAACTCCGTCCCTTCTGGACTGAGAGAGGAGGAGGGGCAGTTTGCTTCCTAGACCTCAGGAAGTCTGAAAAGGAAGCTTGACTCTCAAGGAAAAGAAATTTCCAAGTCCCATTTTGTCCTCCTGGTTACAGCTCTGCATTCCTTAGCAACCACCAGGGAGCTGTGCTTTTAAGAGCCAGTGGGCTGCAGCTCTGAGGAGGAAATCTCAAAGATAGCTTTATCTGTTAATACACACCAGGGGCAACAGAGATTATAGTTTTGACACCTTCTGCATTTGTGTAGACCCAAATGGAAGGGTTTAAAATCGTCTCCAGTGTTTAATATCAGTGTGCTGCCACTTTCTCCCCAGTGTCACCAACATATGAGACATTAAGAAGTGTCTCCTTGTGTATGATACCCCAGTTGGAGTTTCTTTTTTTTTTTTTTTTTTGAGACAGGGTCTCGCTTTGTAGTCCAGGCTGGCCCTGAGCTCACTATGTAGCCCCGGCAAGCCTCGAACTCAGCAATCCTCCTGTCTCTGTCTCCCGAGTGCTGAGATGACAGGCGTTAGCCACCATGCCCTGCATTTCAGTATGCGGTGTTGATTGTTGGTGGGCGTGAGTCTCCACGCCCAGCATTATATGGGGATCAAACTCAGGACTTTGTACTTGTGAGGCAGGTGCTGGAACCACTGAGCTAACCCTCCGGCCCTGGAGTTTCTTTTTTTTTTTTTTTTTTTTGCTTTTTGGAGACAGGGTCTCGCTTTGTAGTTCAGGCTGGCCCTGAGCTCACTATGGAGCCCAGGCAAGCCGCCGTGAACTCAGCAATCCTCCTGTCTCTGCCTCCCGAGTGCTGGGATGACAGGCGTGAGCCACCATGTCCTGCATTGTGGTATGCGGTGTTGACTGTTGGTGGGCGTGTCTCCATGCCCAGCATTGTATGTGGTTACCGAGGATCGAACTCAGGACCTTGCGCTTGCGAGGCAGTCGCCGGAACCACTGAGCCAACCCTCCGGCCCTGGAGTTTCTTTTTTTAACTTAACATTTTTGTGCAGCTTTCATCCAAAAGTTGTAGAATGTTTTACAGACGCTAATTATATTTCACGACATCCCTTTAAAAGTGGCAAGATTTCATTTCCTACATTAATGATTAAATACTTATAAATGTGTATTATTTAATTTACCCGGGCAGTCAGCACTTAGCACTGCATCTTTCCCGAGGTCCTCCTCATCCGTGTCTTCTGTAACACCGCTGCTCGCACATTTTCCACAGTGCTGGGATGTCTTGTATCTGCACGGGATTGTTGACGTCATTCTAGCTTTCTGAAGTATAAACAGTCATGTGTGGCTAATGACTGTTGCGTTAGCCCAGCTCTGTAATCCAACCGAACTGTTCTAACGGGGAACCATTTGCGTCCTGCTTCCTGACTCGGGTCCCTGTGCTGGGCCGCCCAGCCTCTCTGATCTTCTCTCGCTTTCCGAGGACTGGCTTTGTGTTTTGCAAACTCTTTGATCAGCAACCATAGCTTCACGTTCGCCTTTCGGTTTCTCTTATTGTTTTTCCTTTTCCTTAAACAGTAGGAAAAGTTTATTGCCAGGTTCTCTTCTAATCGCTTGAAAGCACAACTAAGAGTAAAACGCCTTGGTTTATCCAATTCCTTTATTCCTGATTTTTTTTTTTTTTTTTTTTTTTGAGACAGGGTCTCACTTTTGTAGTTGAGGCTGTCTCTGAGCTCACTATGTAGCCCAGGCAAGCCTCAAACCCAGCAATCCTCCTGTCTCTGCCTCCCGAGTGCTGGGATGACAAGCATGAGCCACCACGATCGGCGCTGTGGTATGTGGTATTGATGGCTGCATTGTATGTGGTTACTGGGGATTGAACTCAGGACCTTGTACTTGTGAGGCAGGTGCCGGAACCACTGAGCTAACTCTCCAGCCCTCCTGAAAATATTTTTGTGAGAATTTAACACTGGTGACTACAGAAAAAGGAGTAGTGAAATTACTTCTGGACAGTATTTTCACTTTGCTGACAGTTCCTAAATTTATGTGCAGTTATGCACTCCGCCCATGCTTTAACCTGTTTCCCATGTCCATGAGGGCCAAGCCCAAGTGAAACAGCAACAACAACAAAAAAAGCTTCCTGTGTGGCCTGTAGATAGCCAGTGTGAAGATTATTAATGGGCTTCTCAACTAGGGACCCTAAGTAAACAAACTCTCCTCCAGGTAACTACACCCTTCCTGTTTGGGATTGAGTTTACCATGGAACCAACTCCGACAGCTTTGAGTTGTATTTATAAAATGTGAGTGGGTGAGGTCTTCCTTTAACAAAAGCTAATCGTTTCCTGTCTGATGTCCAGCCAGGGCATTTAAAAGGCTTTTTAAAAAGGACGTTTTTCCCTCGTGTGTATTATATTGTTTTTGTTAGCCATTGTTACAAAAATTTGTCTATTTCCAGTGAATTATTTTAGAAAGACTTTTGGTTGAAATAAGTATAATAAAAATTGTAAATGGGTATAGTATCTTGTCACTAAAGTGACAGTAGTTAACAGGTTAAGTGTATGAGGATTTTATTTTGGTTCTTTAGCATGGCCTTTTGTAGCATTTTTATTTTCTGTAGACAGCCTCAATGGAGAGTTACAGTTTAAATAAAAAAGCAGATTTACATTGAAGAATCTGTAAATTAATTCACAGCGTAACATTACCCTCATCTGTTATAAAAAAGCCTGTAACATTTAGGCCACCCAGCAAGTGATCCGCTGAGGCCTGTGCTGGTGGTAGAATGTCATTATTAGCGTGCTGGCAGGCTTGGTGTGGAATTTACCTCTGCTCAGACTGAAATGTCGCGGTCCAGGCTTTCTCCACGAGGACTTGCGGGCCAGCTGGGCTGCTTTGTTAGGCCAGGCATCCTTTGTAAGAGGACGTGAATGATACAATTTCTGAAGGTGGTTTATCGGAAAACTAATACCTGTTCTGGGCCGTGTATGCTTTAGGATAAACTGGAATAAATGGTTGGTTTAAATTGCTGAATTAAATATAATAGCTACTATGAGCGGCCATATCTCATTCTTATTTAGAAAATATGTGTCATTGCTGAGAAGGAGCTAAAGTTTTTAAACATTGTAATTTCTGTGAACTTGTCTTGTAAATTCCCCTGGGACTTGTAAATTGTTTTCAAGATGATTGAATTTAATTTTATAAAGTTTAGTAGCCCAAAGCTGAGAATCTTCAGACGAGATCGGGCGCCTTCAGGGTGGTATGGCCGTAGACAAGCTGAGAATCTTCAAATAACTGTTTTTAACCAAAGTAAATATTACAGTCACCACAACTAACAGTGACCATCTAAGGAATGAAACTACCACAAGACCAGCTATATCTCAGATTACTGATTTAAGTATTTTAGGATGAACAAAACATTTTTTAAGGGAGTAAATAATGTTGTTTGTTACTGTTATATTTCAAAAATAAAAAGTAACAGGTTTTAAAATGAGGTGATTTGCATTTCACATAATATTTAATGGAGACCTATTTTCTTTTTCCCCCCCTGCACGGGAGGTCAAACTCAGGACTTTGGGCTTGCAAGGCAGGCACTGTGCCACTGAGCTAAATTCCTGGCCCAATCCAATGTATTTTTCCTTAAATGCATTAAATATTGAATCTAAAAAGTAGCTTAGAGATCTAAATTTAGTGACCACAAATTAAGAAAATGACATTTAGTGTGGAAGGAATGTTTGGGGCAGGAGGTAAAAATGATAATTATATATACAGTTTGAAGTATATACATTGAGGCAGACCTGTGTGCACCATGCATATGCTGTGTCTGTATATAACCCAGGTGTACATATACACACGAGCGTGACATACTGTGATCACAGCTCTGCCTTGATGACCGTATCTGCGATTATTTCTAACCAAAAAGCCCCCTCCCCCCAAGACTCCTAGCAGTGTCTGTGCCTGCTCCCCCGCCCCCCGCCCCATACCTGAGTGTGAACCCAGGGTCTGTGTGCCGGGCGAGTGCTCTGCCCCACAGCTACGCTTCAGCCCTCTTCAGCATTCTTGCGGCTGTTTACTGAATACCAGACAATTTCCAATTTGTCATCTGGTCATGATTGAAGCAGATAATCTAGAGTTAGGGCCTCAAAATTTTTTTCTTCCAGACAAATAAATGAAGTGCCCTGCCTGGCTGTCACTCGTCCTGCTTCTCTAGTCTGATGTCCTTTCAGTGAACTTTTGTACAGCTCTGGCACGTGCTGTGCCACCCTACAGGACAGGAGTAGGATGGGATGTCAGTGTTTTTGGGTGCTCGGGTTGGTAGCAAGTATCCAAGAGAGGTGTGAATAGCCTCTGACAGCAAAGACTGTGTTTGTCTTCTTGTTTCTCCATTTTAGGTTTAAGCATTTTAATTATCAACTCAATTAGCTAAATGTTTGGTTAAGTATTTTTACTCTCAGTTAACCGGAATGTGTTTCACCATTCTAGGTTTACCGGCAAGACTGCGAAACTTTCGGGATGGTGGTGAAAATGCTGATTGAAAAAGATCCTTCCCTAGAAAAGTCTATACAGTTTGCACTGAGGCAGAATTTACATGAAATAGGCGAGCGGTGTGTTGAAGAACTCAAGCATTTCATTGCAGAGTATGATTCTTCCACTCAAGATTTTGGAGAGCCTTTTTAGAAGACACAGTGCTCAGGCAAAAAAATATTTCTAGAGTTTTTTTTTCCTTGGATTGTGTAAATCCTTAATATATGGAAATTTTGTGACAGAAATACTTCAAGTTTTCACTATCAAATAAACATCTAAGGTAGTCTGTTGAAAATATTTTAATTAGATTTTTTTTTTAACACATAGGACCTAATAATCCATATTCATCTTCCACCCCCCCAAATGCGGGTCAGGTGATTGAGCTTTGAGGAAGCGGTGCTGGAGAGCAGGGGTCTGTACCCACCCAGGCCCGACGAGCCCTGAGAGCGTGACTGGTGTGGCTGCGTGGGTTAACCCACAGGCAGAATACATCTCACCGCAGCCCGAGGCGCCCTTTCACATGTCACCACGCGCGACACCATGTGGAAATGATGCGGTTCCCAGATGTGATTTTGATTAACTTGTGGCTTATCTGTCTTAGGCTTTGTTAGTTTTAATATGCTAAAGTATGCTATGGTAATAACGTGAGTGCTTTGGTATCTTCGAGGATATTTGCTGTGAGTGTAGTTCTCATTCAGTGATAAAACAGAATACTTACCCTGAAAGACATCAGAACAAAGTTTTTTTCTTAGCAGGTGGACTCAGTATGTCCCTCTTTAACTATCCGGACATCTTGGTTTCATGTCAAGAGCAATGGTAATTTGAGATGGATGGTGAGGAGTATTTTTTTTTTTTTGAGACAGGGTCTCGCTTTGTAGTTCAGGCTGGCCCTGGGCTCACTGTGTAACCCAGGCAAGCCTCAAACTCAGCAATCCTCCTGTCTCTGCCTCCTGAGTGCTGGGATGACAGGCTTGAGCCACCACGCCCAGCACTGTGGTTATGTGGTATTGATTGCTGGTGGGTGTGAGTTACTACACCCAGCATTGTATGTGGTTACCAGGATCGAACTCGGGACCTTGTGCTTGTGAGGCAGGCGCGGGAACCACTGAGCTAAATCTCTGGCCTGGTGAATATTTTAAAGTTGAGATAGTTTGAAAAACTTTTTGGTCAGTTGAAGAAAATTTAAAATATATGAAAGTACTGGAGTCTTATTTTTCTAAGCCTGTACATACTGTGTCTCAAAAAATGATTAGTACAGTGCTTAGAATGAAATAATTTACAGGTTATTTTGGTTGTTGTTACTCTGTTATCCTGTGAACTTGGTTCTGCTGACTTTGAGAGGTAGTCTTTCCTAAATGTTCTTGAAAAAACAGCAAACTAGGCAGTAAGGGTTGGGCCTTGTGCACACCTGTCATCCCAGCACTCAGGAGGCAGAGGCAGGAGGATTGCTGAGTTCAAGGCTTGCCTGGGTTACATAGTGAGCTCAGGGCCAGCCTGAACTACAAGGAGACCTTGTCCTCCCCCAGAAAAAGAAAAATCATGTTTGTCATTACCCAGTTTATCCTCTTGTCTTTTTCCATTTCTACTCTTTTGGATTATTAAGTGTAGTGGTCTCTTGATATTATCTAAAGAGCTACCCCAGAGTACAGTAAGATTATATTAAAAGTGGAAATAGCAGTATAGTTTTAATGGATTCTAAGCCTCAAAATACGTATTATGCCATTTTCCAAATTTAGAAACTAATTTAGGGCAACACTTAATGTTTTTAAAGCTTCCTAAGTGAGACCATCTCAAAGTTTTTATTTTTGCCATTGGGATGTTGTACTTATCTTTTATAAAACATAAGCCAAATGAAATCTCATTTATTCCTTCTGATCGTCTTCGTTGTTGTGAAGGCAGACTACAAGGAGAGTCACCGGAATGACTAAGGTGTCCCCAGTGTTTTGTTTTCTATAAATGTTCTAGTCCTAGGATTCAGTTCCTTTAGTCAAGATGTCACAAGTTTAAAAATAAAACCTGAAGAGTTGGGCCGGAGATTTAGCTCAGTGGTTCCGGCACCTGCCTTGCAAGCACAAGGTCCTGAGTTCAATCCCGGTGACCACATAGAATGCTGGGTGTCGTGACTCACGCCCACCAGCCATCAATACCACATACCACAGTGCCGGGCGTGGTGGCTCACGCCTGTCATCCCAGCACTTGGGAGGCAGAGACAGGAGGATTGCTGAGTTCCAGGCTTGCCTGGGCTCCATAGTGAGCTCGGGGCCAGCCTGAACTACAAAGCGAGACCCTGTCTCAAAAAACAACAAAAAACCTGAAGAATTACCAGAGGGAAAAGCATTGTTCACTTTATTAACATTTATAAGAAAGTCTTGATAACAAATTTAAATGCAGGCTCAACTGGTAAGCTCTTCTTTTCCGTTCCCCCGAATTATATTCTACATGTAAAGCTACATGTAAAGCTGTTCATAGCTTGCCTTGAGCCATTGCTCTGCTAGGCTTGTCAGTGTTAAATCTTTTTTTTTTTAACATTCGTTAAAGCCTTGTTTTAGGTAAATTCAGATGTATACCAGAGTATGTACTTTCCAAAACTTTCTTCATTGAAGAAACTTGTTTGTAAATTATCTGTTGTTTCGGGATATATCCAGTTGATGTGATAAAATTTACATTGTCTTTCCATAAAACTTTGATGATCAACAAAGAAGCAGATAATTGTAAAGCTTTTTATGAATTTTAAAAGTGCAAAATAAAGCAACTAAGTTTAAATAGATTGCCTTTTCTCTTGTTTTACCAGGCTTGTGTTTTGCTAGAGTGTATTTTTATTATCTCTATTGCAGAATTACTTTAGCATGACAGAAGTTTGAGAATTGCTAACTATTAACTTTGGTGACTTAGTTTTGATGGGGGCTGGGATTGAGCTCAGTGGCTCCAGTGCCTGCCTTGAGTTCGATCTCAGCACCACATACCCAGGGCTGGGCGCGGTGGCTCACGCCTGCCATCCCTGCACTCGGGAGGCAGAGGCAGGAGGGTTGCTGAGTTCGAGGCTGCCTGGGCACCATAGTGAGCTTGGGGCCAGCCTGAACTGCAAAGGGAGACCCTGTCTGAAAAAACTTAGAAAAAGAGTTTTGATGATTTAAGGAGTTTGAGTGTGAGATGCAGGTAACAGGTTAAGGTGGTGCTTGAGCCAGTATTCCTCCATAACTGCACAGTTGTGAACCTGTATGTCAAAGAACGGTTTAGTAGCTCCAGTTCTTAGCACAGTTTGGAGCACTGTGGAAAGTCATGTTTGTCACCGAAAAGGGCTTTGCAAAGAAAGTGACAATTGACCCTTGGGTCTTGGGGAATAGCATTTTTCAGGCAAAGGAGAAATATCCGGAGTCCAGAAGGATGGAATTAACGTAGGAAAAGGTATGCGCTTGTGTGACCAAAGTTGGTTTGCGAGATAATGGAGGTGAAGGGAGTGAAGGAAGCCAAAATATACCCAGTATATAATGGATTCTTGAGCTGAAGTCAATCAAAATGCAAGGAAATGGCCTTCGCTAAATTTGCCTAAAAGCAAGGCAGGTGCACAAGAACGTGAGACCCGTCCTCGCTCCCAGCATTTCCTGCCAGAAAACTGTAAGTAAAATGTTCTTATCACCTGAGAAGTGGCCTTGTGGAGCACTTTCTCTTCATAAGTGTATGTTTGCAGTTTTGCCTTTTCTGAACCCTAGGAATGCTTTTCTGTTTTCCGGTTACATCTCTGAAATTCGTTTTTTCTTTTTTTTTTTTTTTTTTTTTTTTGAGACAGGGTCTCGCTTTGTAGTTCAGGCTGGCCCTGAGCTCACTATGGTGCCCAGGCAAGTCTTGAACTCAGCAATCCTCCTGCCTCTGCCTCCCGAGTGCTGGGGTGACAGGCGTGAGCCACCATGCCCGGCTCGTTGTTCTTTCTTAAAATACTATTTATGGCAGACTCCTATGCCACTGCTTTGAGTTGCTTTTCCCCTAGTGGTGAATGCAACATGTTAGTAAATGCTTGTTCCTCTCTTGTTAATCCGCAGGAATCTGTCCCGAGTACAAGGCTTAAAAGAGGCGATGGCTTTCTTTCCTCCGCTTCGGAAAAGCAGCTTTCGTGCGTCGTGGGCGGGGCGGCAGGTGGCACCGCCTTCCCCTTCTCCCGCTTGAGAAGGAAACGGGCCAGCGAGCGCTACCTGGTTAGCTTTCTTGCCCCCAAAGTGTCGGAGCCTCATAGCCCCCCGGCACGCGGTGCCCCTGCGCCGGCTCGGCCACGCAGAACCTCCCGAAGGAAGGACGGGCCAGGTGCCCTGGCGGGAGCGCGGCCCTGCTACCACCACAGCCGCTCCGTCTCTCAGCTCGCCGTCAGGCCTGAGCAGGTGCGAGGCAGGCGGCGGCGGCGGCTCCTCGGCCGCAGCTTTGAGAGAGGATCGTCCAGGATTCTCGGCGGGAGCGCCGGGCGGTGTGGGCAGCCCCCGGCCAGGCGGTCTGTACTGTGACTGCTGGTGCAGCCCGGAGCTACTGCGGTAAGGCCAAGGGCCCGGCCGGGTGGGTGGCTTGGTGCGCCGCAGGGGCCAGGCTTTTGCCCTCGCTGTTAGCTCCCGCTTCAGAGGGCGCCGGTGCGTGCGACTCGGCGACCGGCAGCAGCGACTGAGGAGCGGACTGGAGACTTGGCCAGCAGCTGCCCCTCACTGTTCCAAGGTCAGGGCTGCTGGCCACACCACGGCCTCGCTCCTGTGGTGCTGTCGATGGCACCTGCACTGGGTGCCCTTTTGTCCTGCCCAGGAGCGGTAGCAATAGCAACGCAGCCTTAATTTTTCTTTGTTTTTAGAACCACAAGATGGAAGGAACCCGAGTCCCTGGATACATGCCTTGCATGCTAACCCATTGCATGAGAGTACAACGAATGTGTTTGTTCTCTAAACTACGTTATTTGGTTTCCTTTTGGGGAGTATTGCTGGGAATAGAACTTAGGACCTTGTGCTTGCCAGGCAGGTGGAGTGCAACTGAGCTACATCCCGAGCCCCCATGACTTGATTTCTTGTTACAGCTGTTCATTTTTTGCTCAGACCTATTACTTTTGTCAAGTGATATTCAAAGGTCAGTTTTATTGAAGTTGGCCCTCATCCTGCATTTCCATTGTACTGACTGATTTAGGGATAACACAGACTGAGTGTATAAAAGACTGCCAGCTCACTGACTTTGAATGACAGATGACAAAATATTGTTACACCCTATTGCAGTTCACATAGCATCAGGTACAAGCTGTCTCTACAGCATGTCGCTTTTGAGCTCTTATTGTAGGTTGTTGGTTTTGTAATGCTAGATCATCATTAAAACTGTATGAAGGTTTTAGTTTTTTTCCTGTTAATTTAGAAACCTGTCAGGTAGCATATTGAATGTAGCTTAAAATGTGTTTTATAGGGGCTGGGATTTAGCTCAGTGGTTCCAGTGCCTGCTTTGCAAGTGCAAGGTCCTGAGTTCGATCATGGTACCACATACCACAGTGCTGGGCGTGGTGGCTCACGTGTGTAATCCCAGCACTCAGGAAGCAGAGGCAGGAGGATTGCTGAGTTCCAGGCTTGCCTGGGGTACATAGTGAGCTCGGGGCCAGCCTGAACTACAAAACGAGACCCTGTCTCAAGAAAAAAAAAAAAAAAAGAAAAAAAGAAAAAGTGTTTTATATCAATCTAATATAGAATTTTGAGAGGTACAATATTTTTCGCTTTATTTCACTACCTGAACAAGTACCATTCACCATTTCACTGCCATTTTGGTGTTTTGTGATTTACAAAACATGCTCATATGTAATTCTTTAACAGTGTAATTCTTTTCGTCCACTCTTAGTACTGAGGATCTAAGCCAGACCCAGTGAGAAATTCTCAGTTTTACTGTCAAAGTCAAAAGAAGTTATGATTTCTCAGAGTCTACATAGTCATCATGGGGCAGGGCCAAGGTTTTATGTAGATCTTTACAGTCTAAGGTCATTGGTCTTGGAAGAAGTTAAAAAAAACTTAAGGGCATTTCAGAACAAGATTGAAATCTTGACTCCACTGTAGACTAGCTGTTTATGTGGGAAGTTCATGTGGAATGCAACTTTAATGAATTATCTGTAAAATGAACTACAAACATCATTTGAAAAATTCGAACTGTAGGTTGATAGATTTTTCTGTTTTCACTTTATCCTCACTATTACCTTCCAGTTGGTTCCTTTGACTTGTGCTGGGGAGCTGCTCTTCGAACACTCTTGGTGTTCTTAATGGGCAGCCAGCCAGCAGGCGAAGGAGGTACTCGAGGCTCTTGCAGCCCCAGTGCAGGCTGGGACTCCCTCTGTGGCTGCTGTGCCAGGAGCACAGATGTGGAGAAGGCCCCTTTCATTAGGATGGACCAGGTTCTTTAGGAACCAAGACTAGACACAGTTAATAGCTCTTCATCTTTGCTCACACCATGTACAGAGAGATTCAAGACTGAGACACCTGGCAAAAGCAGGCCTGTATGATAGAGTGGGGGGAAATGTGTTTTTTCCTTTTGGTAGTCGGGGAGAAAATATATAGCCTTCCATATACTCTGTGCAGTTTCCAAAGTCCAGTTAGTGAAGAAAAGGCCAACTCAAAATACATACATACACTGAGAGGGGCATAACCGTGCCCAAATTGGCATTAAACCTTTTGCCTATTCGGTGCTTTTTTTCCCCTTTTTTGAAAGACAGCCCACTTTGAAGTGCCCAACGTGCTTAAGTGACAGTCTATGTGCTGGTGAATCACAGGAAGGAGGAAGGAGAGTATCTTTTCATGAAACTGTGCCAGGCGGGCATGTTTGTAAATGAATCAGAAGAGGGCAGTGTTTTATGTTGAGC
>PVIC010014374.1:0-17947 GCA_004025085.1 Thryonomys swinderianus | reverse complement strand
CATTTATGTTAATCTAGTAATCATCTTTGTCAGTGTCACTTGCATGAATAGCTCAGTTATCTTGCAGTGCTAAACGTACTAGCATCGGAACAACCTCCTTTGTACTCTGAGTGGTACTGCTGTGTCTTCTAGAATCAGATGGGCTGCAGGTTACTTCTAAGGTTGGTGTAACCATACCTTACACACATAAAACAGAGATGCGAAGTTTCCCTTTGCAAAAAGTGAAGTTGTAGCTAAAATGGATCCTAAAAAGAGAGTATCTGACCAGTTAGTTGAAAGCTACCTTTAATTTTATCCTTCCAGTAAGCTTTGTAATTCCATAATCTTGGCAAAATACGAGCTTGGTGGTAGGAAATGCAGTTATGCCTGCTGGTCTCTCCAGGAAGGTCGTTTGCCTGGAATCCTCTTGTGTGTGTGAGAGCTTACAGAAACCTGAGTGACTGCAGGGACTTGACTTGTGATAGTTCCCGTGGATGTCTAGACAATCTCACCACATAGCGATTTTCTCATTAGAAAGGATTTTTACCCTCATTTTGTTCAGGAGTGTTTCAGAAACATTTGAATTAAATGAGGCATTTGAAAGCTGGGCGATGTCTCCGAAGTTCACGTGCTTGTCTTGCCTTCACAAAGCAGCACTGCAGTGCCCGCAGAGCAACAGTGGTTCTTCCATGGCAGTGTGTCGTCTGCATCTAGGGCTCCAGCTGTCTTGGGTCTCGGCTCTGGTTTTACCCTTGTTTTAAGCCCCTGGTTTATATTAAAAGCAGTAAGGTTAGATAGCTGATTCTTTGACTCTGGTGCTTTTTTTTTTTGAGACAGGGTCTCACTTTGTAGTTCAGGTTGGCCCTGAGCTCACTATGTAGTCCAGGCAAGCCTCGGACTCAGCAATCCTCCTGCCTCTGCCTCCCGAGTGCTGGGATCACAGGTGTGAGCCACCATGCCTAGCCTTGTAGTATGTGGTACTGATTGCTGGTGGGCAGTGTTGTTATATGTGGTTGCCCGGGGTCAAGTCAGGGACCTTGCGCTTGCTAGGCAGGTGCTGGAACCACTGAGCTAAGTCTCTGGCCTGATTTCTGGCACTTTTGATTGAACTTGGGAACTACAGGGGCATAGACAACAGCAAATGTACATAGACAGTGCACCGTTTTCTCTTCATGAGCGCTGAAAGGCATTCCCATTTCTGCCAGCATGTTCCAGGGCCTCGGACAGTGTTCTGCAGGAGCTGTTCTGTGGGGAGGAAGATGTGACCCCAGCGCTTGGCCTCGCTTCCCTACGGTGAGAGGTATGTTGGAACACTTGATAATTACTGTGGACCAGAGTTTGGAATTTGGTGATTGACCAAAATGCTTTTAACTAGATCTGTTCACATCTTTTAGCACCTATGTGCTTTTATTTTCTTTGCAGAACTATAAGGCAGTCATTTCCTTTTTCCCTTTTGTAGTCTTTTATTGCTGTGAGCTAGGATTTAAAAGCACAAAGGTTACATTATCCTTGTAATACTGCTGTATTGCCTTAAATCTTTGTCAAGCTGTGTGACCCTTACGTGAGAAAATGAAGAAAACCATTAAGTAACCATTGCCAGGTTTACCAAAAGCAAATTGTCTTTTTTTTTTTTTTTTTGAGACAGGGTCTCGCTTTGTAGTTCAGGCTGGCCCGGAGCTCACTCTGTAGCCCAGGCAAGCCTCGAACTCAGCAATCCTCCTGTCTCTGCCTCCCGAGTGCTGGGATGACAGGTGTGAGCCACCACGCCTGGCACTGTGCTATGTGGTATTGATGGCTGGTGGGCGTGAATCACCATGCCCAGCATTGTATGTGGTTACCAGGATCGAACTCAGGACCTTGCACTTGCGAGGCAGGCACCAGAAACACTGAGCTAAATCTCCGGCCCAGCAAATTGTCTTTTGAAAGTGTACTTGGAGACTACTGAGGGCAGCCCCAGCAGCTTATGTTTGTATTTCTCCAGGCTCAACAACACATTACAGCAGTCTTCTAAAAATTTCTCTAAAAAAGTTCTCTCAAGTATTATGTAGTAATGCAAATTAGAATTTTCTTTGGAGGAAAATTGGCTTTGATCCAGTAATTATTTTGCTCCCAACTTATGTCCACCTGTGCCTTTACAGGATAAGATGTGAAAGAGGGACTGCGCGTCTTACTGCCAGGGACTGGGTAAATCTTGAATAGTGACGCACAGCCCCAAGTAGACCACTGAACAGTTACTGAAAGAACGAGGTGGAATGTTTACACATAAAGAACAACAGCTCACAACATGTATATAGTTATACAGCTGGAGTTTCTGCTCGCGATGAGGAGGAAATAGAGACGCTTCAGTGTTTGTCCTTACGGGAGTTTTCGTCCATTCTCGCGGCTGTCTGGCACATGCACCAGGCCTGGGAGAGGGGGGAGGGGGAAGGGCGCTGTCCCGGTCGGTGCTTTCCGCAGAACCTGCGCTCAGGCCCAGAGCCTCGCTCTACCTGACTGTCTCATCCCCGGCCTGCTCGAGGCCTGACAGCTTTCCCCTGCCTGGGACAGCACGGAAAGCCGGGCCGTGGTGCCTCCAGCCTGTCCACCCCCGACGGCGGGACGGCGGGCTGTGGACGCGCGTCTCAAAGGGTCCGTAATGGTGGGATGCAGAGGAAGTCAGGCCTGAACATGGGCAGTTACCTGGATCTGTCTTCAGAAAGGTAGTCTGTTACAAAGATCTGTTTTCAGAAAGGTAGTTTGTTATTTATTAAGCATTTATTAAATACCTCCCTAAAAGGGCCCCAGATGTTACCAGGACCTTTAGTTAGGACTGAGACATATATGCAAGAATGGCACATATCAAAATATCTGCTCATTAGTTCAACAGTTTTCCCTTAAACTAGAACCGCATAGGAACTTGAAATACTCAGTGGCACAGCATCCTCTAATTTAAAGATTGGAAAAGAAAAAAACCAGAAAATCCAGTTTTGAAAATTGCTTTTAAAGGCCCACAGATGAGCTGAAAGGGGAGGACAGAAGGAATAATCTCTGAGGATCTCTGAAGACGTCGGCCACGCCAGGCTGAGCCTTGTGGTGTGAGCGTGAGCCGAGCTGAGCGGCCGCCCGCAGCCCGGGAAGCCCACCCACCCAGACAGCGCTGCGCGTTCTCAGCATAGACCGGGGTCTGTGGGGTGGGTTGTTTGTACATGTATACAGTTAACATTGCCTGACCCATAAATAACACTCGTAAAATTAATAGGGCCATAGTTTGAGAGTATTTACATAGCCCCACCATGCATACAGAGCCTTTTTTTAATATTGAAAAAAATCAAAATTTTTTTAAACTTTCCATCACTAGGCAATATAAATTTGATCGTCTAAACTTATAAGCCCTGACTAAAACACAAGCAGTCATTTCATCCGTAAATGCTGTTTCTGGCTCCCTAACAAGTCTAGCACTGCAGTATAACAAACATCTTGCAATTCAGGGATATAAAAATATCAGCTTTAAAATCTGAACTGTACAGTATGTACATTAATATTTGCACCGTTAAATTAGTAATACACTTAAGTCTATGAAATAACTACATTATAAATAGCAACTCTTTTTCCTATCTGGAGCTGGAGCTAATGCAATGTTGGCCTGGCTAATGGGCCAAAGCGAGACGAGGTGGCCCGCACGGCGGGGTGCACAGTGTTCACCAAGGCACCGCGCCCGTGTGCGTGCCCCGCGAGCCGAGCAGTCAGGACCCGAGCCAACCTGACGTCGCGCAGGCACTGTGCGGCCCAGAGCCGGCCGGGCCCCCGCTGAGATGCACGTCCCGCCCCAGCACCGCGCGTCCACTTCCCGGGGGCCGAGCAGCTCTAGGCATCTGGGCACCACCCCGGCACAGGTGTCACGGGGCCCTGGCACTGCCCGAGGAGGAGGAGGAGGAGGGAGGAGGAGGAGCCGGAGCAGTCCCGCCTTCCAGACGCTGTTCTGACACTGTAAACAGCAGGAGGGTTCTCATTTACACGGGCAAAGAAAGCACTTCAAACTATCTTAGCAACTTTCCTAGGGAAGAAAAAAAGATTCTGATGGTTAATGGCTAAGCTTAAACCAACGCTCTCCATAGCTAATTAGTTAAGAGATGATACAGTTTTTGCCTTTGTGTCCTTTTTTCTTCTTGGATTTAGTTGTCCTCGGACCAAACTGTGGCGTGGCGAGTGCAGGGCTCGGACTAGAGAGGTCGTCTGTGTAGTAGGCAAATCTCTGTGGCCTGGGCTGAGGGATTGGTTGACCAAGAAAATATCCTTCTTCTTCTGAGTCGGAGGAGGAGGAGGAGGAGGAGGAGCACCAGGAATCGTCGTCCTCCCCGTAGAGCCCTAGAAACCTGTTCATCCCCGGGTTCTGCAGCGCGTAGTCCGACGTGGCGTGGGCGTACTGGCCGTAGAGGTCGCCGTTCTGCGCATAGGCCTGCAGCCGCCGGGCACTTTTGCTCTGTATGAATTTCTCGTAGTTGTCGGGGGTGTAAAGCCCCAGCCTGTCCTTGGGAGAGTACTTCCGCTCTGTGACGAGGTTCAGGGCGTTGTCCGACCGGGACTTCCTGCTCCGCCTGCGGCGGTGGTGGTGGTGGTGAGACCTGGGCTCGCGCTCGTCGAAGTGGTAGACGCGCCTCCGGGTCCGCTCGCTCATCGGCGGCTGCCGGATCTCGAGGTGGTCGTAGCTCCCGTGGTCGATGACGTCGTCCGAGAACTTGACCTGCTGGGGCCTGGACTGAGACTTGGATCTCCGGAGCACCGGCAGATGCACTGGTTTTTCTTCAGCAACGATTTTCTCCGGACATAATTCTGAGCTCAGGCTTTTGAGGGACTCCGCGCTGCGGTGCAGCATGGACGAGTTCAGGGTTCCCATATTGCTCATTTTCTCGCAATCTTCCGCTTCCATCTCCTCAAAGTTTTGTAGCGAGTATAATGATGGCCTTGGCTTGCTTTCTCCATCTACAGAAGCCCCTAGAACAGGAGCCAAAACGTGAGTATCAAAAATCCAGTCTGAAATTACTACAAACCAGCTATCCAATAGCAGCATTTTAGGGCTAACTTTGAATTTCAATATTTAATTAAGGGGGGGGTTGAGTACCGTGCAGTTCAGTGGTGGAGGCCCGCCTGGCATGCCCATGTCCCTGCGTTTGATTCTCAGCACCATGGGGTGCTTTTTCTCCCCACTCCTTGTCACTGCAACACCCATGTCGTTCTCTTTTTGAGACAGGGTCTCGCTTTGTAGTTCAGGCTGGCCCTGAGCTCACAATGAAGCACAGGCAAGCCTGGAACTCAGCGATCCTCCTGCCTCTGCCTCCCGAGTGCTGGGATGACAGGCGTGAGCCACCACACCCAGCACTGTGGTATGTGGTACTGATTGCTGGTGGGCGTGAGTCACCACACCCGGTACCATTGTATGTGGTAACTGGAGATCGAACCAGGGACCTTGCGCTTGCCAGGCATATGCTGGAATCACTGAGCTCTATCTCAGGTGTACCCCCCACACCACCTCATTCTTAGCAGTGATCAGCCACTGAATTGTTTCCTAGCGGTGTTACAGTAACAGTGTAGAGGGCCATGTGTCATGGCAACACAGAAGGGAGATCCGTAAGGGGCCGGTTACACAGGCCCCTTTATCCAGAGCAAGGTTGTTTTAGGGGTATAACATGGATACTCGATAGTACTGTGCTTTGCGAACAAAGTACCGTTGTAGTTTATAATAAAAAGGTGCAGATATTTGAGCTATCTCTTGCCATAGAGTAATCAAGAAAATACTTTAACAAGTTATAATCTTCTAAGTATTGAGGCCAGTTTTAATACCTTAAAATACATGTAGCACAATCTAGTGCACACAGCAGCTTTCAGATACAATCCCGCTGCAGAGTCCCTTATGCAAAGTAAGTCAGCTTTGTCCTGCCTTTGGTCAGGGTTACCTCCAATTCCAAAGGCTTTGCTGGAAACATTGTGCCTGTGCGTCCAGCTGTACACACCCGTTTGTTTGCTGTCATGCCCGACATTTCCATGAAGTGCTTCCCTGCCTCAGCCTACAGTTTTGAATAACCCCTACTGAATTAGTTTTTGTAAACTCGGGTTCCTTTTTCAGATAATCCCGTAAGCCCAGATGACGTACCTGTAATGTTAGACAAAGCCAGAGAATCCATAGAATCTCGAACGCTTTGTTCTGGCTTCAAGTCTGACAGACACTCCAGGGAGTCTTCGTACCAGCGCACCTGCTCGTGACTGTACCCCGCGGCACCGTGGTCCAGATCCAGCTCCTGGAGCCTCCGGCTGCTGGCGGGGCCCGGGTGGCTGCCGTAGGCGGAATCGCCCAGTCCGTCTTGTGACTGAGCCCAGTACATATCAGATTGGTACTTTTTACTTGCGAGGCTCTGGTGGTTCTGCTTTATCTCCGGGGTGTTCTTAAGCACGTTCTCGGATATCCAGTGCTCACCGGCTCTCAGGTCCACCTCACTGGGCTGCTGCTGGAAGAGGCTCTTATCACCGAACTTGAGGAGGAGCTGCGTCATATAATCCTCGTGCTCGGCCCACTCCTCGGGGTCCTCGGGCGTCTCCTGCCCAACCCTGCCCTTCCAGAACTCCTCGTTGGCAAACCCGGCCCCTGGTCTGGACAGGCTCAGGTCGCCCAGCTTCCGAGACAGGGTGTCGTCGGCGCTGCCCGAGAGCCCGGGAAACTTGTAGTTCAGCGCCGGGGACAGGAGCAGAGACTGCCGGCACTGATCTGCCGACCTGGTGCTCTTGCCCATCCGGACGCTCCTCCTGGAGTCTCTGGAGCGCGCGGACTGGAAGGCAGAGTCCGAGGAGTCAGAGGCGTGGACGTCTTCTCCCAGGCTGCAGGTTTTGGAGCAGTAAATCTGGCCCTGCTTGGGGAGGAACGGGCACCCCAGCAGGGAGGCCTTACACTGGGCGCAGGAGAAGCACGCCTCCGTGGCGTGCCAGTGCTGCCCATCGTAGGTCATCTGGGCGTGGTCCACACCTGTCAGACGGAGAGAAGGTCAGCGCTTGCGGGGCGGCAGAGGCAGGAAAGGGGCGCGCACCGTTCAGCCCCGGCATGTGCAGGTTCTGCAGCGAGGCCAGACCCTGCCGCTGAGGCTCGCCGGCCCTGAGCTGGAGCAACACCTGCCTGGGCTCTCGGGCACCCGGGCACGGCGGGCGGTAATAGCTCACCCTCACCGGGTGGACATGCGCGTCCCGCGCTGCACTCAGACAGGGGAAGCTGGGCTTCGAGTGCAGCCCCCGCTCGTGGCCTGTTGGATACTACCGGGGTGCTCTCTGGTCTGGGCCTGGGGCCGCGATGCACCATCAGCCACAGGGAAAGTGGCTTCAGCTCAGAACACTCGGGATGCGGTCCTGCGCGTACGGAGGGCTGATGAAGCCTGGCTGGCCCGCAGCTCTGCGGCACACCGTCCCCTCACACGTGTGAGACCGTGGGTTCGGGCCCGGAGCGCGGCGCTGTGTGCGCGACCAGAGGCCACAGCACACTTCGCTCGGACTCTCTCCACCCAGTGACCCCTAAGCGTTCACAGGGGAGCAGACGAGGAGAGGGCACGCCCCTTCTTCAGCTCTCGCCGAGCCGACACGTGCGGGACCCGTGCGTCTCACGGCGTGTAAGTTATGCCACAGAAACACCAGGCTGTGGGCGGCCCGCAACAGCTGACAGCCTGTGGCTGTGGACTCACCGATGTGCTCCCCGCAGGTTTCGCAGTACTCGGCGTAGAGGGACTCGAAGCAGCCGCAGCAGAAGGGGCGGCCGTCCTTCATGATGTACCGCTGGCCCCCCAGGACGCTCTCGCACTCCAGGCAGCAGAAGTGCTTCATGTGCCAGTGCCGACCCTCCGCCTCCGTGCACTCGTCGGCGAAGATGATCTGGCAGAGGAAACGGGCACCACAGGGTGCGGGAAGAATAAACCGTTTCAGTGGGCACCATCTTCTGTTTTCTGGACAGCACTGACAGGCCCTGGCTCTTTAATCAGATGGCCAACCATGTTGGTTTTGGCTGCAGGCTTCAATCTAACTCAGTTTAGCTACAAAATAAGGGCAGGAACTGAGAGGGGTACCAGGTAGGGCAGCGCTCTGGGAGGCTGAGGCAGGGGGATACTGAGTGTGAGGCCAGCCTGGGCAACTTAGTGAGACTGTCACAAAACAAAGTATTAGGGATATAACTCAGTGCAGAGGTGCCTGGCTTAACCCTCAGTACTGCAGGTGGGGTGGGAAAAACGTCTATGGGGGTAACACGTGGTTCTACTGTTGCTGTCCAGTAACACTTTGGAGGCAGAATTCACAAAGGACACATTAACATTGAAATACTTCAATGGTTTGTATGTTCTAATAGGGACAAGACAAGTCTATAGAGCTGTTGCAGTTAGGTGCCAAAAATGTAGACAGTGTTTCGGTTGACCTGGTTTCATTTGATCTCTATGATAAGGACTTTTTCATATCACTGAAAAAATAAATCTGTAGCAGTCAAAATGTAAAATTTAGCCAGAATAAAAACTAATCTGAGAATTTACTGCCACTGACTGACGGAGACCAAGGACACCACAGGAGGCCGAAGTGCAGGGTGTAGGCGGCACCAGTCGGCACCAGTCGTGTACCAGCGAGGATCTCTCAGTTGTGACACGTACACCGGGGTTAAGATGTCACATCTGGGACCCCTGATTGAAGGTACTACACGAAGTCTGTGACTTTTCAACATTCCTAGAAATTCAGAGTTACTTTAAAATAAACTTAGAAAGAAATGCCCTCTCACAGTGCACAGCCCAGGAGACGACCACTCCTGCCTTCTCACGTGCCTTCCTAACGCCCTTCTGCTGTGTACAGTGTGTATCCTGACCTCTTTCCCACCCTCTCTTCTTTAACAAAAACAAGATCATCTGCCACGTACACTTCTGCATCTTGGCTTCCCCCTGCGTGTCCGTCAGGGCACCGTCCCTGGGAAGGCACAGCAGCAGCTGCTGGCCTCTTACCAGCCACATATTATTCCATTGCATCAGAGCGCAAGGTTATCTTAAAATATACACACACAACAAAACCCAGAGAGACACATATTTGCTTACATGTGGATGGTGGAATATTGGCTTACTATCAACTTATTTTTTTCCAGCAACAAGGGATGAACTTTTTTTTTTACCTCATCACACGCCGAGCACCGTGGCTTGAGCAGTTCGGCATGGTGCCTGCCACAGTGAATTTTTCCATCCTGATAAAAATAGATGAGGTCGACCAGCAGCTCGTTACAGGTGAAGCAGACAAAGCAGGCCGGGTGCCAGCACACGCCAGGGCCCGCCCGGGAGGCGAACACCGCCACCTCCCCGCCGTTGATCTTCAGTCCACACTGCAGACAGATTGGGTTTGTCAGATCACCTGTTTTAAAGACTCGATCTTGGCCTTTTCTACTTTACCGTAAGGCTTATGGGCAGGAAGGCTCCTACTTCTAGCTCCTCCGACAGGGTGCAAAGGCTCTGGGTGCTGCGTTACTGGGACTCTCGGCCCCCGGGAGCCCGGGCCCATGCGGCCTGCACTGGACCAGGCCCAGCCTCGTCCGGCCCACCCGAGGGCGCCTTTCCCGAGCCAGCTGCCTCCCTTCTCAGAGGCCTGGCACGCAGCACCCGTGCCACGGATACTAGGTGTACCCCAGCTGCACGCTTCCCCCAGCTTGTGTCCAGGCAGAGTGACTCCACCGACACACGGTGGCACGGCCAGTTTTGAGTGAGAACCTGTACAATCAGCCCGCCGTCTTGAATGTGCTGGTGCCCGTGCCTACCTGCTCACACGCCGCGTGCAGCACCGCCCTGGACAGCAGCTTGATCGCCCCTCTTCCGAGCGCAGCCTTCTTGCGCTGGGCGCTGAACACCTGCAGCTCCTTCTTCTCCTCCTCACTCAGAGACTGGCAGTACCGCACCTGCGCACACGGGACCGGCCGCTGCAGCGTGCCGCCCCCCACGAGTCCCACCGCCCTTTCCCGGTGCCGCGGGTCAAACTCGGGCCCTTGCGGTAGGGAGGCGCCGGAACCACTGAGGTAAATCTGCGGCCGTGAATCCCCAGTGCAAACAGTGACACTGTATCTAAATCTTACAGCTTCTGCAGGAAAGGGGAAGTGTAATCTGAAGAAACAGCCTGGTTTTATTTATTTTTTAAATAAGAAATGTTTAAACCTTCATCAGAAAGGGACACTGAAAAAGACTGACGTTAACCTTTCCTAACAAGATGAGCTTGCGATCGCCACTGTCGCCTCCATTCTGCACGTCCCCAGCTCTGCCTGGGGCTACACGTGCACCGTGGGGCAGGAGAGGGGCGCTCAGGAATCTGTGGGGCCTTGGCCACCGGCAGGCGGCTGCCAACACTGTAAAAACGAGCGTGTGCCCAGCTGGTGGTGCTGAAGCCTCTCCTGGAAAGGACAGCTGCCTTCTCGGGCCGTGTTTTCAGGGAAGAGAGGCCGAGAGGGGCGTGGTCAGCACGGGGCGGGGCTTAAGAGAAGCCTGGGCAGGCACAGCGTGCTGCTTTCTCATTCGCCTTTTCCCGTTGTTTTTACCTCATTATCATGCGGTGGCAGCTGGTACAAAAGCTGTTTGATCCGATGTTTCTCTCCAGGGCTGTTGACATAAGGGACCTTTTCCTCGGGCAGACACGCGAAGTAGAGCTGGATCTGCAGGGAGGGCAGAGCGGCGTCACACACAGAAGCCAGCCTCCCAGCTCGCCCGGCCTCTGCCTGCCTGGGCTACGGGCCTGGCTGCCAGGAGCCAACCAGGAGACCGGCTGAGCCAGCTTGGCAGAACGCGCGCCTCCGGAAAACCAGCACCCGCCCGCGAACGCGCTCTCTGGGCGTGCAATCGGTAGTGACAGTTAGGGACAGCCTCAGTTAGGTGCCATAAAATGTGCACAGGTCCTGTGAGTGTTCCTCAGCCAGACTTCCAAGGGCCAGCCGGGGGCAGCCCGAAGCGGGCCGTGTGCCACCCCGGAGCCCAGGCACTGCACGGACACGTCTTACTCGCGCTCGTAATGGAACGGAAACAGAAGCCGCTTGCTGAACATTGAGATCTCCCGGCCAGGTTCCCTCGCGCGGTGGCTTCTGGGTGGCCACGGTGCCACTTCCTAGTAAGGGAGTCAGTTTCCCCAAGGAAACTAGACAGGGGCCGCGCTGAACTGTGAACGTGTTCACAACTTCATTTTTGTTTTCAAATAAGAACATCCCTTCCTGAGTGGTGTAAAGGCTACGTGAAGGAGAAACGGTGAAGGAATCTGGACCTGTCTGCTCTCGTGTCGGCGCCACACAGAAGCCACTCAGTCAGATGTCAGAGGGCTTGAGTGGGAAGCTCGTCTGAGCCATGCCGCTGCTGCCCTCTCTGGCCACCTGGCTCTGCAGGCTTTTTAGTTACGCGTCCTGGCCGCCAGCTGTGTGTGCAGCCTTAGGACAGTCTGGGTGGGGGGCACCTTTGCTCAAGAGTTCCTGCCCCGCCCGTGGGAAGCGGAACAGAGCTCAGGAACACCTACCCAGTGGTTTCTTTCAAAAAAATGCCTTTGCCTTATTGTCATGGCAATTGCCAGCAGTTTTCAACAGTAATTATCAGGAAAATAAAAGTAGCCTTAGATTGTTCTCATCTTCCTTCAGGTGGTAAAACTAACTCTTAAGTTTTTCCAGTCCCTGTTGTGTAGGGACTGGCTCAGGTACCGAAGGCCGAATTCTAGGCAGTAGGACTTCAGAAGATCCTTGCAGCCCTGCCTCTTTCGCAGAGCCAAAGCGCCCCGAAGCACAGGCCTGGAAACGGAAGGCAGAAGGCCCACAATGTCACTGAGGGCTTAGGCTGCGTTTCCCTACGCTGCTGGGCGACTCCGTGGAAATCCGCATAACGAATGCAGCGAGCTGGGTTCCATCTACCTGCGAGCAGAGTCTGCACCACGGAGAAACTCAGTAGCACCTGAGAAAGGAAGAATCGGAGCCGCGCCGAGGCGGGGGCACAGAGGAGGGCAGGAGGCCAGGGCGCAGGGCTGCCGTGTTTGGTTGTGTTCCAGTTTTGTCTGTTAGACTAGTCTCACTGGGTAGTTCATGCTGGCCTCGAAACTGGGGGTCCTCCCGCCGAGTGCTGGGTCTTAGGGGTGTGCCGCTACACCCGGCTCGTCTGTGCATTTTCGAAACCATGTTCTGAAGTTGTAGATGACCGAAAGGACGGGACGGCACGCCTCACCTGCTCGGGCCTGAGCCCTGGGGGGACCCAGGCGTACTCCTCCAGCGCGCAGCCAGAGTCGTCATCGGACGTGGAGCTTCTCTGGCACCCGAAGGCCAGTTTGTTCATTTTGGGCTCCATCTCCAAAGGCATAGTCATCGAGTTAAAAAGTGGCCCTCTCACTCGCAGGACATCCAGTCGAGGCTGCTGTGGACAGTACAAGAGAAATCAAGAGTTTACCAACAGGAACGAATTGCTCATGTCTTCCAAGGGCTTTTATTGGGTGCTAGTTTGTCCACACCAGGTCCTGGAGAAAGCAGTCATTTTGCTGTGTCACTGCCTTCCGATGCCCGGGGCCACTTACCGTCTAGGGCTGGCTCCAATTTGGAAACGGCCTTTTACCAGTTCAGTGCTTAAAAAAGTGCCATCCAGGCTTGCTGACTTCAGTTGCTTTTAAAAGGTACGCCTTCAGTTTTCAACAGGGACAGCTCCCTGGAGAGGGACTCAGGGCAACTGCTGTGTTGACTTCCTAACCTGCCTACAGGGAAAGCTCGAGGAATTCACAGAGCTGTGGAAGACGTGTTAGGAACCGGCCAGGCCAGTGCCCTGCTCGCCTCACGCGCCATGCAGAACAGCTACAGAAGCCTCACTCAGCTCCCTGAGCAAGTTTTCCCCCGAGGCAGCGCTGCCTGCTGAGCAAGGCTTCCCCCGAGCCACAGTGCTTAGGTTTCAGACTTCTAACCGTGACACTAAACTTGGTTTATCCGCCAAAATAGCACAGTTAAATCCTTATATAGTACATTAAATCCTCAAGCTTTTACGAAGGGCTGCAGTCAGCCAGACATGCATCAATGAGTTCCTTCAACGAACGGTAACTGAATACAGCATTAGGCCAAAATAAAATCCAGCTTGGTGACTATTAACCTTTAATTGCATATAAGCCAGCATTGACTGACAAGCAGCACCTACTGTGTGAGAAACGCCATGGGCAGGCCACGGCTGGCCACTGGGAGGTGACCCCCCGTGGGGGCAGCAGCCTAGAAGAGTGAGGTGTCCGCACGGCACCCTCTCCCAGGGCCCAGGCAGCTTTGTGGTCCCCGCTTTGTCTTTTTTTTTTTTTTTTTTGCTTTTGAGACAGGGTCTCGCTTTGTAGTTCAGGCTGGCCCTGAGCTCACTATGGTGCCCAGGCAAGCCGCCACGAACTCAGCAATCCTCCTGTCTCTGCCTCCCGAGTGCTGGGATGACAGGCGTGAGCCACCACGTCCAGCATTGTGGTAGGTATGTGGTGTTGATTGTTGGTGGGGGTGTCTCCACGCCCAGCATTATATGTGGTTACCAGGGATCGAACTCAGGACCTTGCGCTTGCGAGGCAGGCGCCGGAACCAGTGAGCTAACCCTCCAGCCCCCCGCTTTGTCCTTTAAGCGTCTTCAGGGTCTCAGAAATCATCTCTCCCCAAAGAACTAAGTGGAAAAACTAACACCTTTCTGAATCAGGTGGAACTTTTTATATCTGCGCCCCCATGAATGTAAAGAAAGAAATTACAGCTAGTCCAACTCAGTTATTTTAGAGGAAAAATGGTCAAAAAAGTAAGTATTTTCCAGGGCTAAACAGCTAAAAGCAGAGTTTGACTTCCCGAAACTCTTCTGCCTTATTAAATGTTGTCATTTGCTTAAACACGAAGGAAAGATGCAAGAAAGACCAAGTGACTTCAGCCCAAGATGAAGTCACTTTCCAGCAACGCTCTCAGTGCTGACTCAAAGTGCTACCTACTAAAATATGACTAACAAACGGCATAGTTTTTCTTTCATAAATCAAAAGACATTGAACTAAAATTCTAACTTCACAAACAGTAGGGCAAGCATCTCATGGCCGCACCCTTGACGGGCAGTAGCAGCAGTGCCACGCGGGAGACAGCACTGCAGTAGATCTAGCTTTCCTTCCCTGTGCTACTGCTGAAGGGGCTGTGACCGAAACAAGTGTCTTCGCAGAGGTGCAGTTCACTCGCATCTTGGAAAGGCTTTCTAAACGGGGGCGCGTTCCTGTAGCTCCTCAACAGAAGAGGATGTGTTACGAAAGTCAGAGTGTCTCGGGTCCAGATGTTTCTTTTTTTTAAACAACCCCTACACGTGAACCAGAGGCTAAGACTTCAGTGAGCCGCTCGGAAGCCCCCAGCAGAACTGGCGCCCTCAATGCAGTGTAACCTGCTTCGTGCAGGCTGGACCCCTGTCCTCCCCCGCTGGCGGGGGGCAGGTGCTCCGTCACGTGCTCCGCGCTTACAAAGCCCGGGACGAGTGAGCAGAAGCTAAGCATGTACTGTCACTACGGGCCGCAACAGGAGAAAGCGCCACGAGTTCTGACAGATCATGGATTTTCCAAGCTACCACCAAGACCGCCAGGGTCCTGAACTCCGCAGCTGTGCTCGTGGAAAATCCGGCACGCGCCTGTCCTGAGGGCGGCAAGGCCATGCCAGCACTACCTGCTGACGCAGCCGTGGCGCAGGGCACACGACACCGCCACCCTGCACGTCCACTTGCTCCTTGAGCTAAGGACACCGAAGAGGGTCGCCCACCGGCCAGGGTACACCTCAGGAGCACGAATGACGGGAAGTATGCGTCGTAAGCAAGGTGTTCAGTTTTAGGTGATAGGACTCGGACAGCTCACTCCTGGGTCTAGCCTGGTACTATGTGCACCCATGTGCCGTGTGCCACCCAGTGTAGCTGGCATCTCACAGGCTGGTTTGCCTCGGTCCTTGTCCAAGGTGTGGAGGTCAACATGCAGCAGGACCAGCCTGGCTGATGGCAAGCCCAGGGCTCAGAGCCCTCTTTGATGCCACACTGCCCCCTAGGGGCAGCAGTGCCACAAGCTGGCTTCGTCTCTGGTCACTGGCTGTGCCACGTGCATTGCATACGTGGTACATGGGGTGGCCATCCACCCCCGAAGGCAGTGGAAGACACACCTCAGAGGTCTTGCAAATCTCATTTGCCTTAGGAATTCATTGGTTAGAGTTCCCTGGAGAAAGCCTTAGCTTTCCTTTATCTTAGAGGAGCTGATGAAAATTGAGGATTAAAAACAAGGTACACAGCATGGCCTCCACCTGGGCCAGGTCTGTGCTAACAGATGCTGTGTCCTTGGCACTTGGTGACACACAAAATGGCACCTGACTCCCTTGTGGTAAGACTGCCTGTACCGCCAGTGGACCCACGGTCAGTGCGTTGGTGTCACGGGACTCGTGGGTGTTAGATGGTGCGGCTGGCGGCTCTGAGCATGGCTCTTTGGCTTGTAAAAAGTTAAACAAGAGGGCCGGAGATTTAGCTGAGTGGTTCCAGTGCCTGCCTAGTAAGCGCAAGGTCCCTGGTTTGATCCAGGTAACCACATGCAACAATACCGTTGTGGAGACTCACACCCACCAGCCATCAGTACCACACACCACAAATGCCGAGTGTGGTGGCTCACGCCTGTGACCCCAGCACTCGGGAGGCAGAGGCAGGAGGACTGCTGAGTTCGAGGCTTGCCTGGGCTCCATAATGGGCTCAGAGCCAGCCTGAACTACAAAGCGAGACCCTGTCTCAAAAAAAAAAAAAAAAAAAGTCAAACATGATAAAAGCACAGTCCGTTCAGTTTCACACAAGCCGCTGGGGCATGCGCACCACTCTGTGGCGTTTGCTCGGACAACACAGAGGAAGGGGTGGCCAGGCCGGGATGATGCCCTGGGCATCCTGGAAGTCTTCCTCATGCTACCCGAGTCTTCTTACTTGATCTGCCCCAATACCACCCTGTAGGGCAAGGCGGGCCAGGGGAGAAGGTCCAGTAACCTCATCCTGTGCTGTCTTCTGTTCAGGGAGATGAAGTTCAACAGCAGAAAGCTGATTTACAAAGCAGGCCGTTACCCTAGAAACAGAACCATTCAAACCCAGGGTTGTGTAAAATGTTGTTTCAGCATACCTTTTTTCTTCTGCAGAGTGACATTTAGATGGACAAATGTCTTGGGCCCCGGACATTGCTTATTCTGTTATTTTATTTATTTTTTGAGACAGAGTCTCACTTTGTAATTCAGGCTGGTCCCTGAGCTCACTATGTAGCCCAGGCAAGCCTTGAACTTGCAATCCTCCTGCCTCTGCCTCCTGAGTGCCAGGACTACAGTCATGCGCCACCACACCCAGCATTTGTGGTATGTGGTACTGATTGCTGGTGGGCGTGAGTCACCGCGCCCAGTATCACTGTATGTGGTTACCAGGATCGAACCAGGGACCCTGTGCTTGCTAGGCAGGCAGCGGAACCACTGAGCTAAATCATCGGCCCTATTTTGTTATTATAAATAGTGATTAATTTCAAATCTCTGAAAAGTTGCACCAGTAAAAGGACTCACACCCCTTTACCTTGGTTATTCACGTTGGCTCGTCCGCTTTACCATCACGATCCTCCCCACCCCACACACCATGAACGGATAGTACTTTCTCCTTTCTCTCGTAACCAGTTAAACATGTTCTTTTGAAAAGGGCTGTGCGCACAGGCTGGGGGTGTGGCTTGGTGTCAGAGCCCCTGCTTAGCTCGTGAGCCCTGGGCCTGATCCCCAGCACCAACCTCTGCCCCCAGATCCTGCAAGGCATATCAGAAGCTAGAAATACAATAAAAGCATAAAGAGCATAGACCATCAGTGTTCTGCGGCTTCTCTAAGGCAGGCTTCTGCCTGGATGGCG
Organism: Thryonomys swinderianus; assembly: GCA_004025085.1. Classification (NCBI taxonomy): domain Eukaryota; kingdom Metazoa; phylum Chordata; class Mammalia; order Rodentia; family Thryonomyidae; genus Thryonomys; species Thryonomys swinderianus. The sequence continues at coordinate 1,094 of PVIC010014374.1, read as the reverse complement.
AGGTGCTATACTCAGTGGAATTACCCTGATCTCAGATGAAGACCAGGACCCATGAGCCAACTCTGCACCAGCCTTGCAAATGAACCAGGAGTCCTGCCTCTTTGATTTTTTTTTTTTTTTTGAGACAGGGTCTCACTTTGTAATTCAGGCTGGTCCCTGAGCTCACTATGTAGCCCAGGCAAGCCTTGAACTCAGCAATCCTCCTGCCTCTGCCTCCTGAGTGCTGGGATGACAGGAGTGAGCCAACACGCCTGGCACTGTGGTACATGGTACTGACTGCTGGTGGGCGCGAGTCACCACGCCCAGCATTGTATGTGGGTACTGGGATCGAACTCAGGACCTTGCGCTTGCGAGGCAGGCGCCAGAACCACTGATCTAAATCCCCAGCCCATTCTCTGATGGATCCTTCCACTAGTGCATGTAAGTGAGTCTCATAATACAGGGAAAAGAAAGGAAAACCACGTTCAGGTTGCAGACAGTCTACCACGTGGGCAAAGCGCAGAGGAAGCTGCACCTTTACCAGCCCACCCCCAGGATGGCACTGAGTGGGGCACAGAGCACACGCGTCTGCATTTCATCCAAGCAGGTGAGTTCTCTGCAGACCTTGTTTGGGGGCTGCACGCAGCAAGTAAAGCAATGAGTGACAGAAGCAAAGGGCGTAGACAGGAAACACCCAGGGCTGGCAAAGTGGGGCACTTTTCTGAGGACTCTCAGGAGGGTATGCCACAGACGCCATGCTGTAGAAAACGGACCGTTTCGTTTCTCCCTTGTCCTTTTTTTCCCTCTTCCTTGGAAATAGTTAAATAGCTGCTTCTCACCATTTAAAAAGAATCACACAGTCAGCTTGCAGATGTGACTTCTCAATCACCGTATAATTGTCAAGAGAACATCTGACCCCGGGAGAAGAGGGAGACAGAGAACGGAGCTGGTGCTGGAGGTTCGGTGGGCTCAGCCCTGCAGTCCCATGCTCTGACAAACTACTGGACATCCGGGGATCTAGTGCTTTAAAAGTAGCAACTACCTTCCTTTGAATTGGAAAAAAACAAAACAGACTATATGCACATAAAGAAACCGGGTTTCTCGTGCAGTTAGGA
>PVIC010014373.1:0-36661 GCA_004025085.1 Thryonomys swinderianus | reverse complement strand
TCTTTCTTTCTTTCTTTCTTTCTTTCTTTCTTTCTTTCCTTCTCTCTTTCTTTCTTTCTGTCTTTGTCTTTCTGTCTCTCTCTCTTTCTTTCTTTCTTTCTTTCTTTCTTTCTTTCTTTCTTTCTTTCTTTCTTTCTTTCTTTCTTTCTTTCTTTCTTTCTTTCTTTCTTTCTTTGTCTTCCTTTTCCTTTCTTGTGGCCCTTTTGTTTCTCCCTTTCTCCTTTCCTTTTCTCACTCTCTTCCTCTCTGTCTTACATTCCCAACCAGTTTTTGTTTCAAGGTGGAGGTTCTCTTAGTCATCTAGGCTGCCTGTGTACTTCTTTGTGATCTTCCTGCCTCAGCCTTCCAGAATGAGCTACCAACCCAGCTTTTTTCTTAACACTTTGCCCACAGTTGGCTGAATCCTAGGATAAGGAGCTTGAGGGAAGAGAGAGCAAGCTGCACGTACAAGACCTTTCCCTTTCTAAAAATGACAAGTAGCAGATTGCTGCCCTTTGCCTCCCTCATACTTGTGTCAGGTTTATTAGTCATCGTGCTAACTTCTGTGAAACCCAGAGCAGCCATCCCAGCATGGCCAATGACCTCGCCACCTCAAAGGCTATGGTCAGGCCACAGCCTCTCACGCATCTGCTGAAGGAACCCTTCTTCTGCCCTCCTGTCATCTGCTCAATTTTGTGTGGTTTCTTTTTCTCCAAGAAGGTTGTGCATGGCCAGAAAACTGTAGAAGTCACCAGGATAGGGCAGGGAGATCAAAGCCAGGCGGAGCTGTTCATCCAGCTGTCACACTGACGCAATGAAGGCTGCACACTTGGGCAGTGAAAGAGGTGCACTGGGACGCCCCTGCCAGGGCTTGTTCAGAAATACAAGTCAGACACATAAGTCAGGTGCTGACAGAAGCCTTTACAAATATCAGCAGATGTCTTTACAGCACGTTTCCTGTAGACCATGGAGGAGATGTAACGAGAAGCATAATCCACAGGACGCCCAGCCTCCCTCACGTTCTCGACTGCATGCATTTACTTTAAGTGCATTTGACTTTAAGAGCAATTTTGCATCTATCTCTTTTTCAAAGGCTGCTGCAAAGTTACTCAACATGAAGCCTAAGAGACAGTTCCTATCTGTGGACTCTTGTGTGTTCCTCTCAGGCCTGTCTTCAACATTTACTTAGAATCCGTTGCCCTCAGGGGACGTGAAGGGACTGTGTTGAAGCTGACCGAGCACGCTCTCCTCGTTGTCCCTGGGATGCACTGCAGGGACCGTTTCTCATCAGTGCGCTCTCATGTCCTCTGGAGATGAGGCAGAGCAAAGCAGTATTGTTCTCTCTTCCTCTTTATTTGCCCTGGTGGTATTTTATCAGGTTCTGCATTTCTGAATCTGTTTCCTTTTCTCCTGACTCTTTTGCTCAAGTCCGTAACAAAGGGTCGAAATGCCAGCAAAGTGCTGATAAACACAATGTGCTGTCTATTTGGAAATGAACTTGGGAGATTTATCAGTTAGGGAGGTTTTTTTGTGATCCTCCAGCGGGGGGCTGTCTCCCAGCGGCCTGTTTTATATTTCTGAGATAAAGGAGTTGCCAGCCCGTTTACTGTAGAGCAGAATTCCTGCTGACCGAAGGGAAAAGTCAGAGATGAGCGGGCTGCTGACCGGGGGCTGTAGGGGAGGCTCAGCACCCTCGGGCCCGTGATTCCTGATGATGAGGTTTTGTTTCTGAGGTTTATGGCAAGCAGCATCTTGCAGGATTTTCCCCCAGACAGACCCGCCCAGCGTGGCATTTTTTTTAGGTGGATTCCTACACTGCTATTCACATATTTAAGAGAAAGAAGAAAATGAATATTCATTCCCGATATGTAATTCCTCATAGTCTCTAGTGCTTTAAGTATAGGACACATTCTTAACCTGGTTCTCTTAAAACAAACTAGCAAGCCACACATCAAACCACTGACTGGGCTTTGTTTTTCTCTGTGCTGTTATCTTCCCTTTTACCAGTGCCCATTTGTGATCCAGAGAAGTTGTGTTCACCTTGGGGGTGTGGCCTTAGGGGGCTCCCTTCCTCCTCCCTAGGCTCCCTGCAGAGCCCCAGTGGCTCCCATCTCTGTGTGGTCCACCTCCCTGCTTCCTATCATCTGTTTTTATTCTGTTCTTTAAACCATTCACATTTGGGTTTCTCATATAACTCAAACTTTTGTGCTTATTTGTTTAACATAACTGTGGCCTCACGGTACATCTAGTTCCCTACAAATTGTTTGATTGGAAACACAGATATCTAGTATTAGAAAGTGGTATTCCTTGGGCCAGAGGGTTAGCTCAGTGGTTCTGGCGCCTGCCTCGCAAGTGCAAGGTCCTGAGTTCGATCCCCGGTAACCACATAGAATGCTGGGCGTGGTGACTCACGCCCACCAGCCATCAATACCACATACCACAGAGCCGGGCGTGGTGGCTCATGCCTGTCATCCCAGCACTTGGGAGGCAGAGACAGGCGGATTGCTGAGTTCGCGGCGGCTTACCTGGGCACCATAGTGAGCTCAGGGCCAGCCTGAACTACAAAGCGAGACCCTGTCTCAAAAAAAAAAAAAAAGTGGTATTCCGTTAAAACTAAGTAGAAATAAATTAGAGGAGCCCTAGAAATTTTCAGCTCATGATGGACCCTGGGCGACCTCAGCTCGGGCCTCACATTTTCTCTCTGGAAGAAGCAGCTCAGGGAAAAGGAGGGACAGGGCTCAGTGCTGAAGCCGGAGACAGGGCGGTGGGGTGCAGCCAGAGCGTGGGGTCCTCTCTGATCCAGGCCCAGACATTGCTGCAGTGCTGGTTTGTTTCCAGCACAAACGGGGAGTTCCTCAAAGCCTCTTGGGTCGCAGTGAGAGTGGCTTCTGCCCGTTTTGTTGATGTGTTAATCCCTGGCTAAAGCTGAGTGTCACATTCCGGATCCATCTCCATAGTTCACCCCAGCGGGCTGGGAAGGTTGCAGATTTTATACAGATTTTGCCATCTGTAACAAACACTGATTTTCCTCAAATGTGCACATAACAAATGCTTTACTGATAAAATGGACTTGCCTCTGTGGCACCCCAGACCTGCGAATCCAGCTCTTGCGTGGGGCTTAGGCTGAGAGCCTCTGTCCTGAAAATCTTATTGTGGAGGCCATGGTGTGACAAGACTTGAGTCACTTGGATTTCAAACAATTATTTCCTGCACTTGGACTTGGGTAACACAAGTCAGGAAATTAAGTTATCTGTGCCTCAGATAATTTTGCACTGATCTTGGAGGTGAGCTTGGGTCCAGCTACTTTCTTTGGTCTCTAAGGCAACAATGACAGAGCATGCCTGTAACTTTTAAATATGTCTCTGTGCACTGTTCTGTCAAAGTGTGAAGTAAATCTCCCTCTTCACACTCTGGCTGCTGAGAGGGGGTATAAACCCTGAAAAACAGATCATTTTCTGGAAGTCACCTAGGTGGGCATATGTAGTAAGATTCATAGGGTCTGCATGCTGCCCCTCCCCTCTCATCAATGTCACTTTGGTGAGTTCTCACAGAGACCTACTAAGCCAAAAAAATTGTTTAAATAGTGAAGACTTCCTGGTGTTTTTTAAGATTAGTTTAAAAGGGCCGGAGGGTTAGCTCAGTGGTTCCGGCGCCTGCCTTGTAAGCGCAAGGACCTGAGTTTGATCCCCGGTAACCACATATAATGCTGGGTGTGGTGGCTCACGCCTGTAATCCCAGCACTCAGGAGGCAGAGACAGGAGGATTGCTGAGTTCGCGGCGGCTTGCCTGGGCACCATAGTGAGCTCAGGGCCAGCCTGAACTACAAAGCGAGACCCTGTCTCCAAAAAACAAAAAACAAAAAACAAAAAAAAAAAAAAAGATTAGTTTAAAAAAAAAGAACAAAAATAGCTTTATCTTTTAATGGTTGTTAATCCTGATACACTTAATTTCACTGGATTAAGAACAGTCTAGCAGATTATGAAGACAGTGAAATGGGAGACAGGAGATGCCCCGACAAACCCCAGCCTGCAAAGATTGCAAAGCTCTGGATATTTAGACACACAAGATGAATACCGGGGCCTGAACACAGGCCTTTTGCATTGATCTAGAGCCCCAGCCCTTTTTAAACCTTTGAGACAGAGTCTCACTAAGTAGTTCAGGTTGGGCTTTGATTTGTGAATCTCCTGCCTCAGCCTCCCAGAGTGCTGGATAACAAGGATATGGCACCACATCCTATCTTTTTCTTTTAATGCTCTGAGAACTATATGGAAAAAAAAAACTAAATGGAGTTTATTAACATTCTGGCTTCACTTCAAAGTTTCTGATTAAACACAGTGATAAATATATAAATCTCATATGAAATAGGCTGCATTGTTTAGAACTATTAAGGAAAACTTAATTGACACAACAAAAGTAATTGTCAGTTAAGATGACAGCACTTCAAGATTGAATCCCAACTTAGTGCTGATATTTTGAATGCTCAATCACTTTCTGTAGCTTTTCCTCACTGAAAATTCGTTAACTTACTCCACATCTTGTTACTCACTCTTAATTTCAGCAAAAACCCATGGATTTTTTTTTCATTTACCACATAGATATCATCCATTTTAATTGAGGTTTTTGGTACATTTAAGTATACATTGTGATCACATTCATCATTGAGAATTTGTATATGTACATGACACATCTAGATTCTTATTTTTCCCACTCCCCTGCCCCCTATATCCCCTGTCCCCCATGTACATAAGCTACTTTTCATTTTTTATCTTCAATTTTTTCCCTTGTCTGCTTTCCCCTCCCCCCTATATTCCCTTCCCATTCAAAATTTTTCTTCCTATTTCCTAATACCTATTATATGTTTTGGACTTCATTTACACCTTCAGTTTCTCACAGTAGAGAAATGATATGGTTCTTACACATCTGCACCCTATTTATTCCACTTATAAGTATGGCCTCAAGGTGCATTCATTTAGTAATACAAGTCTTTAATTTATCATTCTTTATGCCTCAGTAATACTCCATTTTATTTTAAAAAACCACATATTTTTATCCAGTCTTTAGTTGATGGGCATTTGGGCTGTTTCCAAGATTTGGCTTTTCCCATCCAGGAATTCTATTTTCCCCTCTGTTTTATTCTTAAAAGCACATTTAAATAATATTTTTATGTCTTAAAATATGGCAGAAATTGTCAGATGACTCCAGACATACTGATGTGCTTTTTAATTTCTTTTTTCTTTTGTTTCTGGGTACCCAACTCAGGACCTTGCTCTTGCTAGGCAGGCATGGCACCATTGAGCTCCATCCCCAGCTCCCAATTACTTTATTGTTACAGAATCTTCTCCCAGAGTTTGCCTGCCTCTGGAGATCCATACTCAGTTTCCCAGAATGCTTTGTTGTTGGGTAGCCCATGTGATAAAGCTTAACCAATCAGATACAGACACTTGGGAATCTGAATAAGGTCATAGAAATGTAAGAAGCAAACAGAGGGAGGAGTTTTTTTTTCTGCCCTATGAAAGAAGGAGCAAGGGTGATATCCATGGCCACAAAGGCAGGAAGGGCAGTAGCAACTCACCCAGTCTCCAGTGAACAGCAACTGTGTATCCCTTGTCCATGGAACCAGAGGCTAAGGTCTTGCTGCCCAGGGCTTCAGGGGATTTCTGTTGCGCACTGGCAGGCGTTCACCCTATAATATCACCCATTTGTCAATATGTCACTTTAATACTCTGGTAATTTTGTCAACTACTCTGTATTCATTCAGCGAATCTCTGCTCTGCTCACAGCAGCGCACAGATGGGGAGAAGTGAGTGCTAGGCCAGGCCATCACTGTTCCATCTCCCACTGATGCCGCGAAGTGGGAAGTCAGGTCCACTCGTTGCATAAGGAGAAATTCACGCACAGCAAGGATGTATAATTTATCAAAGTCACATGCTTAGCAATTATTATTGATTAAATATTATTGCTGAGAATCAGTTTGATCCCACAGTGGGAGCACCTTTAAAGAGAGCCACAGAATAGCAAGTTGCCCTGGATTTGAAAGATAAATCAAATAAAGAAAAAGGAAGCTGATGTAATCCAAAGCAAAGTGAGGTCAAGGCTGATAGCATGGTAAGACTTCTGAATTTATTTGTGTTTCCTATTTCAGGCCTGTTTTCTCTGTTGTATAGAGCACAGGGTGTGAAACAAAATGCCTGGTAAATGCCCTGATACTGGTCACAAGAGCCTGGCCCCACATTGGTGCTTTAGTGACTCTTAAACTGCTGGCATCAGATGCCCAGGATCCACTGAGGACCCACTTTTGTCAATCATAGCACCAGGGGATCTATTAAAACCACATCATTTCTTCATGACCGTTGTCACAAAACACACAGATCTCATTAGCCAGCATTTAGAAAACATATTCTGAAGGAAGCCTTTGGGAAAATAGTGCCTGTTTTTCCCCAGCAATAGGGTGAAGTATCAAGATCCATGAGGACTTAGGAGCCACATGTGTGCTTCATCTCATGGAAACACGCACAGTAATGTCAGTCCAGTGTGTGCACTGGGCTGCCTATATTTCCTTGGCAGTTTCTAAAAACTGTAGAAAGACTCAGCTGAGCATGAGAACTGGTGGCTAATAAGAGTGTTACCCCCAGAATTATGGGTTTTGGAGCTGGGAGGGGAAAAAGTTACCTATAAATGAAACAGATCAACTGCTCAAAACCCCGTTGTTGCCAGTGTTTAAATAATGATCTCTTTGAAGATCATTAATGAAGTTCAGGGACATCTGGGTCAGCCTTTCCTGGCATTCTAAACACACACAGCAACTACTTCAGAGTATTTTGGAGTAAAATGTGCCAGCTCACCGAAGGTCAGCATACTGTACTTCTGAATTCCCACCCTGAGGACACTGAGAATGGCAGGGAAGAACCACTTTCTTTGGGGCTGGACCTTCCTCAGCTCTGTCCACCGGCTGCATGGCAGACGGAGCCACTTAGTGAACTAAACTTCATTCCAGCTCTGAGTCCTGGAGGCTGGAGCTGGAGCTCAGGGTGCAACCCATTTTGTTCCTTCCCAGACCTGCTTGTGACATGCTCCCCACCTCTTTCCCGGGTACTGGTGGGCAGCTGGCCCTCCACGGTGCTCCTTGACTTGTAGGAGTTTGTACCGATCTCCTTCATCTGGATCCGCTGTGCTCCCTGTGCCCGGCCTGTGTCCACAGTTTCCCTTCCCACAGAGGCAGCAGCCAGATGGGATCCAGGTCCCCCCACTCCAGTGGGACCCGATATTAGCAGCCCCGTCCCAGCAGTCCTATTCTTCAGGCCACAGCCTGAGAGCCGAAGACAGGACATCAGAGCATAAACTCGAAGGGAACAAGAGTCATCCCCTGATCTCCAGCACAGCCCTCTTTGCATGCCTCTTTCCCATCTCAGTCCGTACTGAGTTCTCCTCCACGTCTTTTCCCAGTTTCTCCCTGCTCAGCTGGTGCACAAAACCCGCGGCACTGCCCAAGTTGAATCCCTCTCACTCTTCTCTCAACAGCTTCCCAGAAGACCTTGCTAATATTAATGACCCCTTTTCTGCACGTTCATTTTACTAATGAATTTAGCGATTACCACTGGCCATCTTCGATCCTTTTTCTTAAAAAGCCGCTAACCTCTTGCAAGTGGAAACTTGATGGGCCTCGGGGAGTATCTATGCTGTTGTCAGGCTCGCAGTTTGGGGCTCAGAAAGATTACCGTCCCATAAGCCTTTATTACACATGTGCTCTCTCATGAGAGAGAGGAAGCAGAAAGCAAAGAAAAAGAGAAGATCAGAAAAAAAAATACACAAACTGTTTCTTAAACTGGAACTAAAGAAGTCACTGGACATATGTTCCTTTGGAACATTTTGCATCTCCATCGGGAAGGTGGCTGAATTACAAATGAACACGGATATATTTAGCCCAAAGGCTGCTCCTGCACGAGAAGCCTCCCCGCGCTTGCCTTGAGGAGGCACTACAGTGGATTTGAAGGCAGCTGTGTTGTACTTATGCGCTTCTGATGGCGTCTGATTGCTAACTACCTTCAGGTTTCTGCTGGCGTTCGTGGGCTGGACTTTTCAAAGGGGTCTGTGCAAGACAGGCAATGTTGCCACGGACTATAAAAGCAGCAAGTGGGAAATTGGGCCACTATGATTGCAGCCAACTGCAGAGGCTCTCACTCTGGAGTCCCCTCTGTGTCCATCAGCCTTTCTCAGCAAGTGTGTGGTGTAATGAGCCTCAGCCCTTCAGGTGCTCATTAACTGTGGGAAGTACATGCCTAGATGCTGCGGGCTTATAAGGTAACTTTGTTGGATCCATTAGAAGAATAGCATTTCCGGCAAGATCTCTCTTAGATGGCCGGGATTTCTACTTAGTTCAGGATCCTTAGCTATTAGACCACTTTGGAAATATGTTGACCTCATAATAAAAGACTGCTTGAGGAAATCAGTGGGTAGGAGAATGTTTGGATGCAAAGATGGGTGGATAAATGAGAGAATAGAGAAATGAATCTAGTGCTGATTTCCTGAGGAATTGTGTTGCCTGGATTTAAACGTCTTTTAACAATAAGGACATCTGGCTTTCTATATAATTAAATTGGAGCCAGATACCCACCAGGAAGTCACTGAGTCCTGAAGGGAAGGCATGCTTGGGTGTTTAAGCACAATTTTGTCTGAATTTCTGATCTTTATGGTGGTATCATCATCAATATTGGAATTTTTAGCAAGAAAGAAGGAAAAGAAAGGGAGTGATATAAGGAGACAGGATGAAGAATAGGAAAATTTAATGTAAAGAGAGGGAAAGAAAGAAAATTTAGGAAAGAAATAAAAAAAGAAAAACAGGAAGCAGAGAAGGAAGGAGGAAATGAGATTAGTTTTTAGGAACTCGACAAGGACCACGTGGCATTTTCACCTATATTAGTGTATGTGATCTTAGCTTTAATTACATGTGTTTATACTGCTTCATTTTACAATTTTAGAAAGTACCAGCATGAAAAAGTAATACTGATTCATTGTTACTATACAAAATAGTATCCTGTTGGTAGATAGTAGCATCTCCATATATACCACCCTAAAAACAATTGGTGTCTCCTGACTTCATTCTGCAAGATTTGTGGATTGCAAAACAGTCATTTTTCTACCTTAATACAGAAATACACCCTGGGTTCTCAATAGGACAAGTGTGATCCATACCCAGCAGGAAAATATTTAAGACAGGACTGGAAGGCACTGAAAATACCATTGTTAACAAAAGTAACTGTGGTGTATGTACACTGCTTCCCATCAAGACCAGAGCTGGGAATGGTGAGTGTGGTCTCCGGGAGCCTCAACTCGGGCAGCTGGTTGACCTTCCTCATGGGGTACAAGTCTATCTCTGACCTGGGCTGTGGAGTTCAGCCCTCCAACCTGCAGTTCACAGAGCCAGAGTTGTGCCTCTGCTCTGATGGTACACTAGAGATTCTGTGTTTAGTTAAAAAATAATGGAATTCAAAACTACAAAATTAACTTCAACTTGCCTTAATTTTCCAAAGTAAATATGGGATTTAAGATTGTGGGAGCTAAACAGCCACAGACTGTGCAGCTTTGAGCAGTGACTGATCTCTGCTATGTGCAGAATCACCGCTCCTATTAACTGAGGGAAGGTGCTTTTATCTCAAGTTTCTAAGGGCTGTAGTTTTTAGGGCTCATAGTTAATACCTAAAAATAAGCAGAACTTTGATCATTATGAGTCATCAGAGATCCCAGCTCTTGTGGGTGATGGTGTCTGGTTTTGGATGAAGTTTCTTTCAGAATGTTGGCTTTGAGTGCTCTCAGGAGCTCGCTGTGCTGTGGCCAGACAGTGTCACATTCAGCCACACAGGTGCCTCTCCAGGAGGATGTGCTCCTGCTGACCATTGACACCACTCTCTTCCGGAACTGTAACTCTTCGGGCTGGCTGGAAGCACTGTGTGAAACTGAATGGCGCCCAAATGAGAGAACGCATGTGACAACCCCAGGAGCTAGACTCTGTGGAAATGTAATTCCCTCTTCACAAAGGAATATCGGACTATTTACACCTCCATGGCTGCTACTGCCTTGCACCCATCTGACTTGCAATTAGATCTCCCCAGCATCAGCCACAAGCAGAAGGCTGTTTATACTCCGTGGTACTGACAGGCCTTCGGTGGCCACTTTTCAGCTCCCACGTAAACATGAATTTATAGAAATAACTGCTCATTCTTAGTTCTTGGATGTAGTAGAGCCAAGGACTGTGTTTCACAGTAGCTCCTTGGAAGAAAGCAAAACTGAAGCAAAAATGCTGCCCCAAACCAGGCTGATGGTACTTTTTCCACACAAGCCCACCTGCCATGCTGCCCCCTGTGTGTCCAGGAAGGAAGCCACGGGTAGCGGGAAACCATGATGCTCTTCACACTCCAGCTGCTGCTGCTTTGAACACAGATAATGCCTATGATCTGTCAGGCACTTTAAAATGAGAATATATCACTTTATAATAAATAAGTTACTATTAAAAAACAAGTGATGAGATCTCATTCACTACCTTTGATTATAAGAGGATACGGAAATGTCAACTAATGAATTAATTTCATAGGGTCACTGTAATAGATCATGGTCTTCAGTGCATGAGTGTTGCTTTGTAACAGGTATTCTGTTAAAAGCGAAGAGGAGCCATACCTTCTGAAGGCCATTTATGAGATAAGTTTTGTGACCAAAAGATATAAGCTGTAGTAAAAGAATATGGCCAATGTTTAATTTTTTTAATTTATTACAATAAATGACACATTGTTATTATCCCCCTTAAACAATTATCCTGGGTTTCATACTCTCCCCACCACCCTTGGCACTGTCTGCAGCAGCTCTGGGGTCCTCTGTCCTGAGGGTCCTTTGAGCTGCTTCCTGGATCCTTCCCTAATGCCACCCTCCTGTGGTCACACTGATTTGGGGAAAAGCCCCAGAGGTTGTGAGGAGCTGGATGTGGTGAATAAGGTGGATGAGAACACAGTGTGGATTCATTTGACAGAAGTGGCTGTAAATGTTTGATCAATGCAGAGTGATAGCAAAATAGGGTGAATGTTCACATTTTTACAAGAAAAGTCAAAATTTTGTGAGTCCCCTTGAACTTACTTCCCCTTCCTTTGAATACTGATTCCAACATTCTTGGCAATGTCTCTTACTATAAACTAGCTTCTCTCCCTAGAACAAAATATCTGATAACTGCAACTGAAAGGAAGAGGAACTTTTTGGCTATGAGTCTCAGTGGGCTCAGTCCATGGTCAGCTGCTCCAAGGCAGAAGTGAGACAGCAGAAGGGGCTGGCAGAGGAGAACTGCCCACTGGGGCAGCCAGGAACAGAGCAAGAGGAGGAGCCCAGGGCAAGAGCAGGCACCAGAATTGTTCCCTTAGTGAACCCCTTCTTGGGAATAGGCTCCGCCTCCAAACCTGAGACTTCTGGGGACATTTTAGAGCTGAACCCTGATACAATGAGATAGTTTGTCATTTTTGCCATTGTTTTGACCTCACTGTGGTAGATATAACCAAGTGGTGCTAGGAGGATACACACAGGTACAGGGAGGGGAGGCGGCAGGAAGCAATGGCTGGGCCCCCCCTGGGGGGGGCTTCCCACTAGGCAGCACAGTGCTGGGTGCACTCTTGTGATGCCCAAACTCTGCCCAACGAGTTTGAAGGCCATGGTAGTTGCCTCATGGCTCTGTGTGTTGGCAGCCGCTGATCCCAAGACACTCAACTCCAGGTTTCTCTGGGCTGGAAACAGGCAGCACCTGTCAGGCATGTGAGTTCTGAAGCAAATCTTCTTTCACCCCATTCTGCTGGCAGAAGGCACCCCATTTTGATCTCAGGTCTGTGGCCTTCATGTCCTTGCTGCCTGTCAGTTGGGACACACTGTGAGGGGCAGGGCCTGTCCTGATCCTCCCGTGTGGGGGCCCAGACCCCAGACCCAGCTGTATTTCTGACCTTGCTTTTGGCTCTAAATTTCTGTCTCCAGAATGAGAAATTCTCAGCTTTTCAAGACTTATGATGCAGTCTATGCTAACATCCTCACCCTTAAAATCTGTAACCTTTATTATATTTTCCATATATTTGTTGGGAAAAGTGACTTTATTTAGATTCCAGGGTTAAGCACGGGCTTTGGCCATTCTCTGACCCACACGGACTCTCTCCCAGCACAGAATGGCAGCCGTCAAGCATTCAGTGGTTTCCAAAGCCGTCGACAAGACTCGCACATTTCTATCTGGCCCAAAGCCTGGCGGCATTCACACGGCCAGGCAGGCAGCGGAGGCTGGGATGCCCCGCGCAGCTTCTCGGGCTGCACAGGCCAAGCGTACTCAGTCTCTGCATGCCATGTGTGGGCCGTCTGTGCTGTGGACATGGACAGCCCCAGTTCTGAGGGCTGTGGGAAGTGCGTCCATCACTGGAATAAGCGAACACATAAAACTCAATGAGGAACAATCTGAACAGTGAAATACAGCTCCTTGCTGACGTCATATGGTGATGAACATGACATTCCATGTAAACACATGTGCATGTGGCAAACACAGACTGCATATGAGTGGTCCTCTCTGAGTATTATTATAATATTACATTTATTTCAGTGGAACAAATTTTTTAAAACACAAAAAATAGTATTGCAGACAATATTGTATGTCACTCAGTTTCTACTCAGGGACTCCCAAAGGTTTCTAATCCACGCGTAGCCAAAAAAATTCACATAACTGAAGCACTCAAGAGTTGAGCATGAGGACAAATAAAATGCGGCAATTTATGCATGTGAGATTCTAGGCTGAGCTAAATCGATTCATTGTAAGTAAACCACACTCAGAGATATTTGATCATTTTCCCATCTATGTAGAGAGTGGTTAAAAGTGGTTTATTCTAAGAGTTTACAGATGTGTAAAAGTTCATAAATAATTCACACAATAGGACAATTGAGAATAATTTGGAGTCTATTACATCAAGCACTATTGTTTGTTATAAATATCTACATGACATTGAAACTCCAATTTCTTCTACAACCAAACATTAGAATTATTACTTGGCAATTAAGTCAGTGTCTCAATGAAGTGTTCTCAGACAATACATGTAAAAAAAGGGTCTCATGGAACCTGATATTCTCAGGAACAGCTGGAGAATTTCTTGGCTCATAGAATATTGTGCTTTAGGAAGGACCACGAGAAGTTCACCGTGCGGTGCTTCTACAATACTTCTGTCCTCTGACGAGCTGCCCCTTGAGCTCCTCTTCCTTGGCCTCTCTGCTCTGGCTGTTCCCTGAAGTCCTCTCTGCACCGGAGTTTGGGAGGGAATCTGTCTGGTGCTGTTTGCTTCACTGGGCTGTGGGGGCCTCGAATGTAAAATCCACATATGGTTGACATCTATTTCTGGGTCTAGTTTGGTTTTTTGGGTTGGAACTGGCCTTCAGCAAACCACTTCAGCTAAAAGCCCTGGAGAATTCCGGTTAAAAGCAGAAGATAAGAAAGGAATTTAAGACGGGAGGGTAGCTGTAGGTTAACTTTAGGATGGAGAGACTCCATTCACGTGTTTTAGTGTGATAAAAGATGTTTGGAGGGAAAGTAGAAAAATATGTTTTGAATATCAATTATCTCACCCTGTTCCCTCTGTTTCTGTTTTCATTTCATATTTGATCTACTAAATATAGAATGTATAACCATACATTTTCAGAGGTACATTTAGTTATTAGCAATTTAAGCTCAGTAAGGGGCCAAAGAATTTGAAAAAGTAAGAAAACAATGAATATGAAAAGAGAAAGAAACAACTAAAAAGCATTTATGCTGATAATCAACTGATTAGAAGTCATAGGGTTGTGGTCAGAATACTGAAACTGGAACAAGGGATCTGATAAAATTTGCATCTGCTGTCTATGTCTTTTTAAAAAGAATAACTGTGCACTAAGGCTGAAGAAGTGTAGTACAATTCCTACAGTGTGCTGAGCCTGAAGTTAGAATAGCAAGCGCTAGTGTCTCAAGTTCACCATGTTGTGTGGACCAAGTGGAGAACTGAGGAAATCACTGAGGCCCTGCCGGGTGGGCACCAGTTCTACCTCCCGTGAGCTCGCTGAGCCCAGATGGACCACTGACAAGGATGGTGTGAGTGAAAGGTTATTCGGAAAAGCGCCATGCATGGCCCCTTCCTGAAAATATGGAAGACTCACACGTACATGTACTTCTCCATCAAGGGCAGGCAGTGCCCAGTCAGCAAAGCCACTGTTGTACCACACTTCAGTCCTTCCTGTTTCCTTAATTCAGCGAACCTAATGGCGACAGGTTCAAAAACGTCTAAGTACGTCTTCTAACCGGTCATCTAGCCACAGTCCTGGCTTTTCAGCCCTTTAACTTTGATTTACTCTCTGGTCTAACATGTGCTGTTTCTTTGAAATCAGGGAGGTTAAACACACTGGCCCTTGTTGGAAGGCAAAGCTTCCTGTTTCTCCTCAAGATTCCTGGTTAAAATTCTCTTACTCCAACAAACAGGTTCAAGATGTTACTTAGTCACTCATAAAATGATATGTCCAACCTTGGTCACTTTACAGGCTGTGTAAAGGTTACATTTATTAGTTTAATTTCTGTTAAATATTTGACAAGATTGAGCTCTGTAACAGCTCCTTTCTGAGTACAGGTGTTTGAAAAAGAAGGCAAACATCCACTCAGACCACACCAGGCTAGAGGCACAAGTGCCTGCGACTCATGCTAAGAGTTTGGTTTAGTCTTGTCCAGTTTATTTCCCATTATACAACTGCAGTGGCCAGTTGCTTTTCCAAAATAAATTATTGATTTGGGTTTAGCAAGATTCACATTTCTGCATTTGATATAGTGGGTAAATGTCTCGTCTGTCTAAGATTCCCTGAGAGGCACAGGACTGCATTTCTTCCTGGGCTCTGGCTGCTGTCTCAAACTGCTTAATAACAAGACATGATTATTCATCACCCAGCATTTCCTGTCTCTGTGTGCCAGACACGGCCGGACGGCCAAACTCCACCCAGACACACAAAGCAATGCCATCCTGCGTGGTGACAGCAGCTAGGTGCAGAGGAACACAGACTTGAAGCCAGGGCAGAGGAGCCGCCTGTCCCAGAGGAGGACAGCCCATCAGGTTCACATGCTTGCACTCATGGTCTTGGACAAGCTTCTTCCCGGGGCGCTCAGTATGACTCTGAGTAATGAACTCCTGACTGTCATTCAGGTTTGCACATGTGTATTTCCTCATTTATAAACCGCAACAACGAAACCAGGTCACAGATGCCAGACCAGCACAGGGCAATGCAGTTAAAGCGAATACTGTTGAGAAAGTGCTTTTGGAACTCGGCAGCAATATACAAACAAATGAGTAGGTTGGAAAGACAACTTTCTGTTTGTTTCTTTCAAGGACAGACTGAGGAACATTTTAACCCACTTAAAAAGGGGGTTGCTTGTCTTGCAGGTTTGCCTTCTGCAGTTCTGCTGTGAGCTCAGTCATGTGTGAAGAAAGCCTGGTATTGTCGAACTAAATATCCAGGAACCAAGCAAAGGCTGTTACAAAAGTGTGTGGTGAGATAATAATTGCCTGAACTTGAATAATAACAATAAAATATAGAAAAGGTGAGCTAAATCTAAAGTACAGAGGGAGAAGCAGTAAAGTGTGATGACTGTGGAAGGTCCACTATGACTGTGTTTAAACTCAGGTGACGGTGGCTTCTGTGACCATCGCCAGAGGAAAGTACCTAAAATATTTGAGGAAGAGGAGTGGGGCTGCAGGATGCATGATGGGCATCCCTGTGAGCCCGTGTGGACATCACAGGAAGGGCCAAGGGAGAGGCTGCATGGAGACATCGTTGAGAGACTCAGCAGTCTGAGTTTAAGGTAAAGGTACAAAAAGAAAATCGAGTGAAATTTAGAAAGGAATTTAGACTCCACCCCCAGTGTTCTGGATGTAATTAAAAATCTTCTTTATAATTCATGGTGTTTTTCTGAACAGTAATACTCTGGATGAAATGCTTTCTATTTTACCTCTAGAAAAACTAAATTTAAACCTCTCCTTGGTAAAACCATACTTTAAATAGTACATTTTCATAATTCTACAACATGACCCTTTAAAATCTGTTCCTTAGGGAACCTACTGAGGAGGAAAAGCCGGGAAGGAATTGGCATGAGCCACACTGGGAGCTGGCAGAGCCCTCGGGGGCAGGGACTCTCCATCCTGAGGAGAGTTTGGAAGTGGTGCAGTGGGGTGTTGGCTCTGGAGAAGGGGGTACCATCAAGAAATGACCTTCAACAGTCAGGCACAAGGAAACATGTCTGGACACGGCTGAGGGTCTAGATGGCAAGGTCAGGCAGGAAAAACCCACCGGTCACATTTAGAGCCCGGGTAAGTCGACAGGGCTGAGTCAGCACCATCTCCTTTCAAAGTGCTTCTTGTAGGCAGCAGATGGGGAGTCCCAGGCCCTGTCCAGGAGGTGCGTGAAGGAAGGAACTCAGTTCTCTCAGAAGAGGCTCGAGGTTGTGGTCTCACTGTGCAGGAGCCAGGGTGACGTTTATGCTGGGGCCCAACGGGGATCTGGGGTCAGTGGGAGGTTGGGTCCGGAGTGTGTTTTAAAGGACATAAATAATGAAGAATAGAGATAATTAAAGACACAAAAGGAAGCAGAGAGGGGAATCAGTGGCTCAGTAAATCATGATGGAAATAATAAGATGGAGAATGTGAGGCTTTGTTTGTGTTTACTGTGCTGAAGATTGAACCCTGAGCTACACCACCCACGCTTTTTCTTTTTTTGTTGCATTTCAATAATTTTATTGAAAGGTATTTTCTTACTACCAAACATAATGGTAGTTGGTTAGGTTACAACTCTGCCAACTCAAAACGAACACCGATGCTTTCAAACTGTTGAACTATATCACCCTTATGGTAAGGCTGAAGTTATACAGAAAACATGGTTTATAAGAAGTTAAAGGTAGAATCTGCTATAGTTCTTTGGTTTATTTTCCAATGTTTATTTATCCATAACATGATGTCAACACTGGTTCCATCCATTCTGGATAGACCCGGGAGGCACTGTTTGCAATGGTCATAATATACCTGCATCTCCTTCCCTTCCTTGGCTCACTCGGAGAATTCCAGATACTACCTTAGCCATCATAGTTACAGCGGTGCCCCCTTACTTTTCTTAAGACATATTTTGGAAATTTATGGAAGTATATGCTATTCCAAAAAAAAAAAAAGATACTGGAAGCAGTGGTAGTTTTGTGGAAACTGTCCATAGCAAAACCTGGAGTGCTTTATACAGCCAGAACTTAGGGGAAAGAAGTTTTCAGAGGAATAGTTGGTTCTGAGTTACTAGCAACATAAATGGAACTAGACAGACTGAGAAAGTAGATCCTGTATAGAAATTTTCATCATTTGTACAAACATCATCATTTGTAGAAACATCATTTCTTAGAAGGAACATTAAAGATAGCTCAATAAATATGCCAAACCTACCAGGTCTGTACTTTGGCTTAATACAAAATATTTTTAAATTTAAATGTCATTGCCATATAGCAGTAACATTCTCTTCTCTGAGCTATCTATTACTTGCATTATGAGGGCCAAGAAACCATCATGTTATCTAGAATATAACCCTTATTATCCTTTAAAAAATAAATTTTGATTCAGATCCTGGCCAAGTCCTAAATTGCTCTGACCGGGCTTAGGCTTAAAACCTTCCTGCTTCAGCCTCCCAGAGAGAACAGGGGAGTCTTGAAATAGGATTTTGGGAAATAGTTGTACCATAAACAATGGGATGCATGTTAAAAGGAAGATAGATTTTTTTTTGTAGAATAAGATGGTAAATTTATAAACCATTCCATTAAAAATATCACAAATGAATTAAAAACTCTACCATAATTTGTACCTACCTCTCATCAGATATAAGTGAAATGTTTTGATATTATTTTTATTAAATGGTTCTTTTTAAATTCCTCACCACAGGGCAAAGGAGGACTAGTATTCTGTCCATGATATTTTAGAGAATTTCTGAGTTTGGTACCTTAGAAGCAATTAGGAAAAATTTCATCAAAAAGTCTCAGTTTTACATAGAATGTACAGGTGTTGAGTATCATTATCAGAGGAAGAACTTCTCTGTGCTTTCTCTCTTCTGCTCTCATTCACAGAGAGGAAGTAGGTTCAGATAGATGCTGCCCTGGCACCCAGGGTGGAAAAGCCAGGGAAGTGTTGGAAAGGAGAGAGTGCCTTGCGTCTCCACTTTGTCCTTTGTGCATAGGGGAAGGAAGACCCTCGTGGGTGCCACCATGGGGACAGCGCTTGTCATTTACTGCAGCAAACCGGTGATGAGACCACAATAGCACTGTAGCTTAGTGATTCGAGCATCACCCAGAAACACCACATTGACCGTATGTCATGTCATCACTGGTCTAAAGGGTCAGAGACATCTCTACATAAGAATTAGTGGCTTTCATGAAGTCTCAGTGGTGCTAATTTGCTCACTGGGCTTTTGGTTGCTGGATTCCGAGCTGCAGCACTGAGCTTGAGTGGTTCCATCAGCCCATCTGAGAGCTGTTTCTGGTGCAGAGCGCAGGAGGGCAAAAGAGTGACGGAGCCAGGTTGACGTGATAACTGTCCAACTGGAGAATCCCCGAGGTGCCCTTCTGCCTGGCAACTGTTCTTTATTTTCTGCAAACAAGGGAAATGTAACCATGCTTACTGTGCTTACACTCGGGGCTTTCATGAAGCCAAAAGTAAACCCACCTAACAGCAGGATTCAATGCTGTCTTACTACAGAGACATCTAGCTGTTTCCTGCAAAAGATTCTAAAATAACTAACACTTGATGACAATTTAAAATGAGTCCTTTTATCTGTTAGTAGATCTATAGTCTACTTCCAAGACTTAGCTATTACGTGCTGTGCTGCCGTAAACATGGGTGTGCATGCGTCACAGCAGGGATCTAGACACCTTCCCAAACCTGGTGGGCTTGTAGGTGGGAGGTGTAAACACGAGTCAGGTAACTTGAGGATAAATGACCTCACTGACTGGCTTACAGAGTGCTGCATGTGGACAGTGGGAGCCGCCCCAGCCCTGCACCCTGGGTGACACAAAAGGGGGGGAAGCTCCTTGCTGCTGCTTACTCCTGCCTGAAGGACCCAAGAGGCCTCTGTCTCCCAAAAACCTTTGTGGATGGATCTTGGATGGGTGTGTTTTATGCAGAGAGACACACACCCTGCATATATGATCTGACGATGGGCCGAACATCAGCTTTTGGCTTGTAAAGGCTACAGCTATATGTGAAAAATGAGCTCAGAACATCTATGGGATCCATGGTCGGAGACCGGATGTGAAGTGTACAGGAGGCGTTGGAACCACAAATTCCCAAAGCATGGCTGCTCCCCGCTCCTGCTCCTGACTTGGAGTCCTGCGGCTGTGTCTACTTTCGATGCCAGGCAGACGTGCGATTGCCGGGAAGTTCTTTGAAGTCCTGTCGGTGTAGGTACAAACACAAAGAGAAACACTGTGCAAAAGGAACATCTTGGGGCCAGGACTGTTTGGGACAGTGAGTACCGCACATGTGTTTTAGCTCCGTGTAGTAGTTATTAAAGAGCAGACTGCTGACTCACAGCATGGAGTCCACTCCAGGTTGGGCAAGGAGCTAGGGCCAAGGCTTGGTGACTTCTCAGGGGGCACTGCAGAGACGGGAACAGCACAGAGGCTGTGTTCCATCCTCCCGTGGTCTTCTGGCCTGAGCCGCATAGAGAGAAGTGTGGATACTTTCATTTGAGCCACATTCCTTTGGAATCCATCCATTGTGTTTTTATTTCACCAAATTGTAATTTATTACAGTGACAATTCGAGTTGTCATATTTTTGCCTTTAGTCATTGCAAACAAAAAGGCTCACAGAGTTAGTTTCCTCCAGAACTGGGATTTATCATCTGGCCCTCCTTTTAGTCTGCTCGCTTCTTCTGGAGGGACGCCCCACCCGCAGTGGTAACGAGAGCTTGTCTAGTTTGCTCTGAGATGAAGTGATGGATAAATACAAGCTCATTTGGTGTCTGGGTCCAGGTAAATCCCCAACAAATATTTTCGCTCCTATCTGTGTGCACTGCTTTGGTTTCATGCAAATTGTGTGTCTCACATATCTCTCCTGATGCCTGACTGTATATTATTTAGAGAATGACATGTGTGCATGTATCTTCCCATCTCTGTCTTCCCACCCACATGTCATGGGACCAGGCTAGTTGATGGAGGGTGACCGATAAAGAGCAAGATGCCTGTTTATATTTTAAACTTAGTTAAATAAAGATTAATTTTCTTAGTGTGAAAACATTCAAAATATTATATGAGATGTACTTTTACAAAAATAAACACTTTTTATATATCTGAAATCCAAATTTAATTGGATATCTTGTATTTTTATTTGCTAAATCTAGAAGCCCTAATTGACGCTTTCCATCTAAATCTTCTCCCCTGTCAATTTTATTTTTGAGCTTAGTGTTTATAAAAGACTGTCACTATGACTTGACGTGTTTACTTATGACAGTGATGGAGACATTGCCTCTTCGTTTCCTTTGTGTCCCTGCCAAGGATCACCAGTGTCTCAGTGGACAACTCAGCATTGTAAATCTAATGCAAATGAGCAAACTGGAAAAGTAATTTACTGCTGGTAACGTTTCCTCCCTTGACTCAACCATCGGTGCTAACAAATGGAGGTGAACGGGGACAGTGATGCTGTGTTAGACCAGAACTCATGAGGCACAGAGTCTCTCGCAGAGGAGAAGATGGCCCAATGGTGAGCTGGTGCCTTTGTCCTAGCCACACAGTCTGGCCCACTCCCTTCTGCCTTCCCCGCATCCAGCCCCAAGTCCCCCCCAGTCTAAGTATAGACAGGAAATGAGGTACAAAGTAATAACTAAAAGAAGGCATCCAGGGAGGCTGGAGCCCTCGCGCTTTCCCATTGCGGCTGGTGAGCTTATCAGGACTTAATAACAGCACACAACGATCCATGCTGTGGCTGTGTGTTCAGGTCCTGGCACCATCACCCCCGGAACTATGGAGTAAGAGCCTGCTGGGCACGCAGAGCAGGGAAAGAGGCTAGCAAAGAGCACTACTCGCCCTTTTGCAAAAGGTCTTTTGCTGTTTCTTATTAGCTAACTTTTACCTTGTTCTTTATTTAATCCTGGTATTCCTCATATAAGAAAAGTTATGTGGCACTTAAGATTGTGTGTCTAATTTATCTCATTTAATATCATGATCTCCAGCTGCAACCATTTTCCTACCAATGACTCAACTCGATCCCTCATTATGGCAGAGTAGTGCTCCATTATATATAAATACCACATCTCCTTTGTCTGCTCATCTGTTGATGTGCGTATAGGCCACTTCCAAGACTGAGCTACTGTGAGTTGTGCTGTTATAAACATGGGCATGAACTGATACTGTAATATGTTCCAGATGTGTGTGGACAGCCCTCTTCATACTTTTTCATCTATGTAAGGTGTGATCATTATCCAATGAATACTTACCCGGTAGACAGAGGAAACAAAACTGACTATGGCACCTGGGAAGAAAAAGTAGAACTATGAAGACAGGACAGGCAGGGATCAAGCAAACTGTCTTAATTTCTCACACACACACACACACACACACACACACACACACACACACACACACACACACAGACACACACCCAAACTCCTTAAGTGAGGTCTTGGGAATGTGTCTAAACATGAGATTTTTTCAGTTTCCTCCCCTGTGAAGGGGAGACAGCAACCTTGACCTCACGTGATTGTGGGAAACTGAGATTTAAAAATGCATAGAGTCAAGACCCATGCCCAGGCCTTTGCAGAAACTGAACAGGGGCTAAATGTGGCCCTGTTTAGAGTTCCAGGTCATGGATGGGTTGCACTAGTTTTTTTTTTTTTTTTGTCATTCTTTACAAACTGCCACAAATTATTGGCATAAAGTAACACGAAGGGAGCTCATAGTGCTAGAGGATAGAAGCCCAGGAGGAAGAGAGATGCTCAGGGGTCACAGGGTACCATCAAGGGGTCTCACAGACCAAAGGTATGAGGAGACTCTGGAAGACCCCTGTTGGAGGCAAAATTCATTTTCTCCCAGATATCAAATCAAGGTCCCTGTTTTCTTGCTGGTTGCCTGCTGGACACATTTACCCTTTAGAAGCCACCCATGAACCTGTGCCTGGCTGGGCCCCTTCACCTTCCAGGCAGCACAGGAACATGAAAAGCCCACTGTGTTTGATTCCTTGACTCCTTTGCCACCAGCCACACAACACAGTGCTGCTCTTCTTTTCAAGGAACTTGGCTAATTTCATCAGATCTACCCAGTCTTTTCTTAACCTCCTTTGGTTCTGGAGTTTGAACTCACGGCCTTCAGCTTCCACATTGAGCAACATCCCAGCCCTTTTATATACTTATAATTGTAGTTTATTTTAATTTTTTTTTGAGATAGAGTCTCACTTTGTAGTTCAGGCTGGCCCTGAGCTCACTATGCAGCCCAAGCAAGCCTCGAACTCAGCAATCCTCCTGTCTCTGCCTCCCGAGTGCTGGAATTACAGGCGTGAGCCATGACGCCCAGCTTCTTTTAATATTTTTAAAGATTTGAAACAGGGTCTTGCTACATCATTAAGCTGCCCAGGCTTGCCTTGAATTCGCAGTCCTCCTGCCTCAGCCTCTCAGAGCGCAGGCACCACAAGCAAGTGGCACACCATTGAGCTCCTTGCTCTAAGGCTAGCTGTGTCGTAACCCAGTCAGGCAAGAGACACTTTGACCTCTTTGCAGTGCTGGGACAGGGAGGGCCTGTCCACTGGAGCGACAGGAAAGTTTGGCGTTTGCCCTGGAATTCTGCCAGCCTGTGTCTCCATCTGCCTGTCCGAGCTTTGCAAGCTCACTCTCTTTCACTCTGATTTTCACTGCTGTTGTCCCTGTGACATGGAGCAGGAAGGATGGGTGATCCGGCTGCTTAGAGGACTGCTGTGGCTTTCACTTGATCTTAGCCAAAGGGCCAAGAAGCTCTTGCTGTAACTTTCAAATGACAGTGACAAGGTAGAGGGTTTCATAAACTGCAAAGTGCCTTTTTGATCCACCCATCTCTGTGTGCTTAGCGCTGCTGCACATTTGTACCTTACTTGGTGTCTTAATTACTTTTCTCTCATGGCTCAGGCAAAATATCCAATGCCCAAAATGCACGGGAGGAATTTATTTAGCTCACAGCACGTAGAGCTGGAAATTCAGTCTGAAATCCCCGGGTCTCAGGCAGGGTGGCAGATGGGCAAGTTTCTGGTGGCAGAAGACAGCAGAAGCAACAAGCATCCTGAACAGCATCTTTCCACCCCTTTATCTTCCTCAGACCATGCAGGGCAGGGCACGCTCACACTCCAGGTCTTGGAACTGCTCATGAGTCCGCCACGCACTGCATATCAGCTGTGCCCCAAGCATGGACTGGAGCATGGCGCACAGGACCTGCATGTTCATGTGTTCATGTTCATGTTCATGTGTTGGGCTTTGCTCCACAACTCCAGGATAAAATGTTGCTTTATTCCTTCCTTATCTTTCCACCCTATTCCCACGTTCCCCACATTTTAATTCTGCCTCATGTTCCAACAGGGTTTGGTAGCGGACTTCACTCTAGTTTTTTCTTCACCTCGTCTTTGAAGCTTAAGAATTTAAAGTCAAGATAAATAGAAAACAATAGAAATATGTAAAATAGGTAATTAAAGACCCGACTTTCACCTGGAAGCAGCCTTTCTTCATCTTCCCCATGACTTACTGGGTGCGGCAGACCTGAAAGTTAATAGCCGCACTGTGTGGGCTGTTAGTAACAGCTGCTATGTCACAAACCTCCAATTCTCAACATTTTAAATACTATCCATGTTGTAATTTAGATATTTTGAAGCGTGACAAAATGTTGTATTGATTTTTAAAAATGGCCATCCATTCATTCCTTCACCCAGAGTTCCCAACCAAAAGTCTACTCAAGGCTCTGAAAGATAAAGGAACTGACCATAGTCACAACCTGTGGCCAGCGGAGCCCGAAACTGGGGGAGGACAGACTCACACCCTTCCTCGGGGCCTCGCTCTCAGCTCTGAGATGGCCCAGGAGGCCTAAGGCCTCAGGCGCCTCTCCTCAGTCAGCAAGGGCCCATTCCATCCTCACAGACACAAACTTTCTTGCAAGTGTAAAAATGTACTTTGGAAAACTAGAACACAGAATCTTTTAAAAAGATCTGTATTTTCCCCCTCTAGCATCTTCCAGAAACAGCCAGCAAGAGACACACATCCCCACATAAACCCACACAAGAATATCAAAATCTGTTTGATAATGAATTTAAATTTTTTTAAAAAAAATCCATACGCTAAAATCATTTTTATTTTTAATTTTTCCCTCTTTTTTCAAATTCATGGACATAATGTTTCTTATTGCAACTCAGAAACATCTCAAAATAGCTGCCAGAATTTTACAAATAAACATAAAATCAAGACATTTGCAGTATAAAAATAGCCATCACTTCTGCTCCAAAGGTTGGTTGCCCTTCTAAAATCTTTGTTAGGTCTGGGACCATGTAGACAGCTTGGGCACCAGCCACATTTAAATGAAACCAGTTTTCCTATCCGGAAATATTCAGACATATAGCATTTTGTGCCTTCCATCTCATATATGTATCGCATTAACTTTTATTTTAAGTGGAAAAAGCAGAATATGACTAGAAGGTTGAAAAATGTGGATGAAATCCATCCAAAAGAGATGGAATTCATACAGGGCTATGTTGTGCGGGATCATAAACCATTGCTCCCAAATTTACTACAAGAAGCATTATTTTTTACATCAGCAACAAAATTAATGATTGCCTTTTATTTCATTTGGCTCCATAATTGCATAGGAAGAATAGACAATTTAATTTGTCTAGTACAGACATTTCTGAACACGCTCCACAGTGGTTCCTCCTCCAGCTCCTCTCCTGAAAGTATCAGAATGTGATATTTCACCAACTGACCTGAAACGGGAAACACATGAGTCTGCGTTGCCTTGAACTCAAACTTGAAATTGTGCATGTTTTGTAGCCTTTGCTTTAATGTTTTTCATAACACATAACAGGCAGAATTCCCCATTTGAGTAGAACAGGTAAAATATGATGCAACCTACAGTTAAATGAATGGTATTTTGTATAATGGTATAAAACTTTTTTTCAGATCCCATAATTTATACACGTGAAAAGCAGAGAATCAGATTTTTCCCTTTGATTTACTATAGGGCCTTACAAAATATTCGGTAAAGTGGCCTCTGCCTGTTGCCTCTATAAAAATTGGCTTCCTTCTATCCTTTGAAATTTGTCAAGTTTTCTCCCATCTTTTGTTCTCCAGATGATTGTTCTTTTTTTTTTTTTTTTTTTGAGACAGGGTCTTGCCTCACTATGTAGCCCACGCAAACCTGGAACTCAGCAATCCTCCTGTCTCTGCCTCTCGTGTGCTGGGATTACAGGCATGAGCCACCATGCCTGGCACTGTGGTATGTGGTATTGATTGCTGGTGGGCGTGAGTCATCATACCCAGTATTATATGTGGTTATTGGGATTGAACTCAAGACCTTGCACTTGTGAGGCAGGCACTGGAACCACTGAGCTAAATCTCCGGCCCTCCAAGTGATTGTTCTTACTGTGTCCCAGGGCAGGAAGTGCTGGTGAGCAACAGTTCTCAATGGGTCTTTTGGGAATGACACATAAAATGGTCATTTTCAAATGGTTGTTTCAAGGATTCTTACACATCCAACAACCATGGCAAACAGGGATGAGATCATCTTGTGCGGGTCTCCCCCATGGCTGCCTGTGCTTTAACTTAAATCTCTTTATGATCTGATCAACACTATTCCTACTCTTGACTGAGAGATCTGACTCCAGACCCTGCAACCCTTCAGCAAAGCATCTGTGAGGATGCCATTTCCCCTCTCCGTCCTGTGGAACCATTCATTACTCAATCTGAGGGCAAACAAATGCCCTCCTTCTGACACAGCTGGCAAGACGGGTCACGCTGACCTCCACTGTTCAGTCTCACCAGCAACCACCAGACTCAGCTGTTGAAACTCTTATGCACCATAAGGCCAGAGATAGCAGGGTTATTTGGGAACCACTTTTATCCTCTGACTGTTGAAGCTCTCACTTGGTGTCTGAGCAACCGGAATAGTACTTTCTTTTCAGAGCCACCATATGCAGCCCTGGCTTATACTCATCAAGGAAACACAGTGCCTTAGAGAGGTCACAGCAGCCTTTCAGTGCTTAGGAAACACTTCCATCGAGCAGTAGCCCTCAGAGACGAGCACACAGGGCTCCTGGAGGTGCAGGCAGGGGCTGTGAGAGTGCACCCTGTAGGGATCATCCTAGGACCTGTCACCAGCTGTGAGAAGCAGTGCATAATGTCTCCCACTCGGGGTGAAGTGGCCAGTGGCCTGATGCTCCTGGAAGACTTTCAAGCCAGCTTCGTTTCACTGACCAGGGTTGTGGGTGATTTATTCTCTGTAGCCTTGTCCTTACAGACAGAACATTCCTTGTGATCACTGATGTATTTTGCTGCATCTGTGTTAATACGCCAAGTTAAGTGTGAACAAAAGCTCAAAATAAAAGCTACCTGAGTTTTTCATGTAGACCTTTTGTGGTTTGCAGAATTATCTGCTGGTTGGTTTTGAGGCATCAGGAAGCAAGTGTAAGCTTAATAGGAGATTGGTGCCATTCTGATTCTTTCATTTCCACTGAGAGCAGTATTATAAAATGTGCTGTAAAAATGTGCTGTACATAAAAATGTGCTGCTGCAGTTATCCACTTATTTGGATTCAGTAAATTTGTATTCTGGAAACTGATCTGACCCTACAGTCTTCTAGTCCCAGCAATCTAGGTGGCCTGTAGAATGCAGTGCTCATGAGAAAGGGAGTCAGATTCTCAGAGAGACAGGGCTAGAGCTGGAGAAGGACTGTTGCAGGGCAACGCTGCACATGCCTCTCCTGTTTCTATACCTCTTGAGATCAAGGAAGCTACTGAGTTTTGTTGTATAATGTCTTTTCAAGGATGTCTTCGTCATGAACTTTTGGAATACAAAGTAAGATAGTAAGGTCAGACCTGCTTGCTGCCTGTTAAAAAAGATGTGGATTCCATCAGCTTGGGGCTTCCACCCTGTGATGTCATCTACTGCCTGTCTGGACATCGCTAGTCCCTGTTGGGATCTTCCTGAGACCTCTGGCTTGGGGAGCAGCTTCTGAGCCATAGGCCCTTGGCATGAGTGCTGCTGCGAGGAACAAGCTGCCCACCACCTCTGCCTTCAGAGTCTTGTAACTCCAGCACCAGTGAAGTCTAAGAGGCCAACTTCATCATTTTATAAGTAAGGGTGTTTCCAGCCTTTCAACAACAGCTTCTCACACTGCAGCCTCTACTCAAGTACAGCCCACTGAGCAGTCGTGGCATCTCTCCCTTAGAGACCTTGTACCTTATATTCTTTCCTTTCTTCACGCCCTTCGTTGCTTTTTTTTTATGCTAATGCTAAGTCTGCATGGATTGTCCTTCTCCATCCACTTGAATGTTTGCCCTAGGATTACCCGACGGGAGCTCTAGATCCTGCACTTTTCAGTGACTAGAAGATGCCTGGTGTTAAATAGGCACTTGTTAAATATCTTTTGAATTTACTGGACTTCCTTCAGAGCATTGTAGGCATGTATGTGACAGTGAATATATATGCTCCCTCTTTCTTCATCTTCTGCTGCAGTTATCCACCTATTTGTATTCAGTAACATTTAACTTGCCACAATAGGGGATGATTTTATTAAGGAAGGTTTAGCTGAAATATGGAACATTTTAATATCGTAAAATGCTTAAACACTTGTATGCAATCCATTCACAAAATGAACTATCATTCCACTCTGGAACTTTATCTCCAAACCTACAATTAACATCAATATTTAAGAGTAACAAAACGTCTCAATTGTCTGACTTTTGCAAGGAAAAAAACCATCAATTTTTAGTGATGTAAAAATCCCATGTCGAAAGAATAAGTAGCTAAACTACAATTACATAATCTAATCAGCCCCAGAGTTTTGGATCATTTTAGTGGAGAGACTGGATAAGAGGAGAAATCAAGGCACCACATCAAAAACAAAACTGCAGGGCGTGGTGGCTCATGCCTGTAATCCCAGCACTCGGGAAGCAGAGGCAGGAGGATTGTTGAGTTCAAGGTTTGCCTGGGCTACATAATGAGCCCATGGCCAGCCTGAACTGCAAAGTGAGACCCTGTCTCAAAAAAACCCCAAAAAACAAAAAAGCCCCAAAAATAAAATAAAATTAAAAAGATAAAAACAAACAAAACAAAGTATTTGATTGTGTCAGGTTTACAGTAAAGCATGTGCAGTGTAAACATTAATGGTATGGTTAAATCCAAGAGAAAGAAGTGTGGAGTCTGGATGGAGACCA
Organism: Thryonomys swinderianus; assembly: GCA_004025085.1. Classification (NCBI taxonomy): domain Eukaryota; kingdom Metazoa; phylum Chordata; class Mammalia; order Rodentia; family Thryonomyidae; genus Thryonomys; species Thryonomys swinderianus. The sequence goes on along the minus strand of PVIC010014373.1, from coordinate 8,236 downwards.
TTTTTTCTCAATTGGTTCCATATTTAATTTTTGTCTCATTTTGACATTTATAGTAATTATAGCAGTTTTATTTCAAAGAAAGAAAAACACCTAATAAAAATCACAGAGTTCACAATTAGCCTCAGTACTGAACATCTTAAGAAAGATAAGATGCAAATGATTGCATTTTCATAAAAATAAACACGGTGAAAGAGACTCACTTTTCAACTCCACAAAACTCTGTTACTGAAAAATCCTCGAAGAAATTATTTTTATGACCATGCTATCAGTTCCTAGAGTCTTTTGCCATCTCTTTGGTGTTATTTATCTTGCTGTGTTTTTACTAGTAGGTGTCATTTCTTAGAATACTTTTAGGTTTAGAGGAAAATTGAACAGGAAAAACCAAGAGAAATCACACAATCTACAGTTGCTCACACATTGGGATGTTGTGTCTGTCACGTGTGATGAGTCTCTATCGGCACCTTATCTCATTACCTGGGTCGTCACTGTTTGTGAAGGCCCTGCCTAATGCTGGACGGTCTGTGTGAGGCTTCTGTCTCTCCGTGCTCTATGGCTTGAGCTTCGCCTTTGGAGCCTGCACCGGGGCCCACATCCTCCTACCCCGGAGTCCTGAGCAGCCTCTTCTTGCTATTCAGGGCCTGGTGCCCAGCTCCACCCAAGAGCTCAGGATGGACTCAGAAAGAAAGCAGCCTTAGAACATCATGCCACTGCTTTGAGTCATCCTTCTCTGGAATTTCTTTTCCTCCTCCATCTTTCTGTGTTTGACATGTTAGCGTTCTTTTAATGTCTATAATAGTATAATCTTTGTATAAAAAAAAAGCTTTTGATTTCTCTGAGAGTAGCTAGCTCCAAGATATTATATCAACTTCTAAGTCAAACATTTTGCATAGCAGATGCTGGAGATAGGGCTCCAAGAAGAGCACATGAGTGGGGTCAGGGATTTAGCTCAAGTGGTACCGCACCTACCTTGGAAGCACGAGGGCCTGAGTTCGATCCCTGGTACCACCAAAAAAAAAAAAAAAATTGACACCAAAGCGGTAAGAAGAGCACATGAGTGGCCTGAAAGGCCCTGGGTTCCACTCTGAAACTGCAAATAATAGTAATAATTATGTTCACATATTGTCTCAACTTTATAGATTAATCTTGATCTTTTTTCTTTTCTTTGTTGTCTTCATTTGTATTGCAGCTGCTATTTTACATAAATTTCCTCCACATTATCTTCTACTTTCAGTAAAGTGTGCATGTGTATGTGTGTGTAAGTGCATGTGTGTGAGCGTATGCTATCTTGCTGTGGCCTGTGTAAAGTTAAGTATCACCCATTTCTAAACTCCTGGATCCAGTGTATTTTCTCCTCTTGACCATGCACTTCCCCTTCCTTTGAGAAGGTGCCTGGAACTTTCCCCAAGGTCCTGTGTCCCATGATTTCCGCATAATCTCTGCTTCCTCACATTTCTACTTTCTTTTGCTAATGATTGTCTGTTTCTAGGCAAAACAGAAATTGCAGGGTCTTGGTTTGCAATGCTAATTTACATAAACCTCCCTTCATTTCTTTTGAATCACAGAGTTCCCTTGTTATTTCTTCCTTTATGGGGGAAAGGAGACTGTCTTTATGCCAAAAGCCCTCAGCAGGAGAAGCGAGGAGTGAGGAGGATACACACCAGTCAGCGTTTTCCTGCATCTGACATCTATCATGCGTTTTCAGCCTCAGAGTCTTACTGTGTTGGTCGCCGGAGGGATACAGGGGTGGTTACACACCTCACACACCCCAAGTACCTTCCGTTGGCATTCATAAAGGTTCCAACAAAGTTTCTTGTGGAGAATTCCCGAGAAATCTCAGGGCAGCATGGAGCCAGCTGCTGAAGTGTATGTAGGGTGACATCGAACGTCTCCATGAACGCCTGGAGTTCCCCTGATTTCACTGAGCCCTTGTAACTCTTCCATATAAATCAGAAATAAGTCTACAAAATGAACTGCGGACAGAAACGTGGTGGTGACATCCGCCGAGTACCCACAGCTCGCTCACAGCTCGCAGCACTGAGCAGACTTGTTTCTTCTTTCTCTGGGCTCTGTAACCCACGTGATGGCTTTACTCTCAAGATGACTGGGAATACAAGGGAGAGATGAGGCACAGACACGAGCAGGTCACGGCTTAATTTCATGAATATCTCAGGCTATTCCAGCCCCTGAATTCTGATTCTCTTTACTTACTATGAGAGTGAAAAGGCCTCGAACCCCAAATTCCTTCCCCTCCACTGCAGAAGCCTGCAAATGACTTAGGGCACCAGGACTGCCCTGGCTTTCGGCTGCGCCCTGGGGCTCAGCAGTCACAGTTCAGCTGAGAGTCTCTGTTAGCCAGTGGGTGCCTCCGACCTGGGCTGGAGGAGTGGTGGCTCGGGCCTTTCTACAGCACGGAGCAGAGCCAGACCTGGTCATCTTGGTTACAGCATTCAAAGCCACATCTGCTATGTCAGCACTGAGATCACGAGTCCCCATCTCGCCGGGTGTCCAACTCCACTCTCACCTGAGCAGGACTTGCACAGTTCTGGTCCTGCGGATTCCCGCTTCTTTTCCTCTGGCTTCATCCTAACCAGCTTGAGGGGAGGGAGAGGCAGAGCAGTCATTCCTAAGCATGACAAGGTTCCTGGTCCCACAGTGAAGAGCTGGGCTGCATCCAGACGAGCACGAACCTTCAACGCCATCATCGCTGTATCTCCCTGGTTAGAGCAGCGGCAGCAGTGAGAGGCTCACCTGCAATCCCAGCACTCTGGGAGGCTAAGGAGTGACCACAGATCCAACCCTGGCTGGGACATCTGCATGAACAAGACCCCAGCTCAGTACTTATTTTAAAAAGGGCTGGGGATGTAGCTCAATGCAAAAGCCCCAGGCTCAACCCTCCACACCACAATCAATCAATAAATAATCAACCAATCAGCAAGTACACTATCATACATTATTTCCCCTGTGAAAGATGTCTTAGAGATAAGTCCTGCATGTGTACTTTTGAACACACACACATATATACACACATGTGCTTGTGGATGGTGTGTTGTAGGTTGGGCACTGTCCCAAGTGTGGAAAATACTATAATGCATAGAAAGAAAATGTTTTTAGTCTCCTGCCCCTTTTACACTAGTGGGGAAGATGGTAAGGATCCAGTCTGCAGTGAATGAAGGATTCCTACTATTAGGAAATTACTAGGAAGAAAATAACAAGGAGAAAACAAAGCCCAGTGAGTGCTAGGACCCACGTTCCAGACACAGTGACCAGCTTATGCTCAAACCTTTGCAGCTGTAGAATTTCAGAAGGTCATGCAGACAGAGAGCAGAGTGGTGTGTTGCTCTGAGAAGAAGAGGTTAAAGATCAAGACAAGACTGCTGTGCCAGAGTGTCAAGGGGGGTGGGGGAAGCAGAGGATAGATCTGGAAATGGAGATATGAGCAGGGTGAGGCCACACAGGTCCGGGCGCATGTCAGAAACAAAATGGACACCTGACCGATGTCTGGGAAGAAGTGCCCAGCAAAAGACTGTCCTTCTCATCGATCACTTACAAAGATCACAGGCTGCTGGCAGGAACAGAGCAGCTGGGGCCAGTGGGGACTGTTGGTGCTGAGAGTGTGAGATGAGGAGCCATCACGGAAAAACAAGAGGGGAGGAGGGGCTTCAAAAAAATCAAAAATAGAATTACAGTATGCCCCCCAAAATCCACTCTGGGGCATATGAGCGAAAAATTAAAAACATGTTCTCCAAGAGGCATGTGTGCTTCTGTGACCACAGCAGTAAGATTCCCAACAGGCGCAGGTGGAATCACTGAAGTCCACAGCACATGTGAACATAAACAAACGGGACAGAGACGCACAGCAGGACCTTACTGGTCCTTACACAGAAGGGAGATTTTCGTACACGCAGAACAGGGCGAAGTCTGAGAACATAGGCCAAGGGGAAACAGAAGCAAAAGTTACTACTACAAGGATGCACCACATTCTTCTGCAGACAGGAGGTGCCTATAGCAGTCAGATTTACAAACACACAGCCAGACCGGGCTCGGGGAGGGGAGGCGGGTTCTTGTTTAAGGTGTGCAGCATGAGTGTGGAGCGGTGAGAAGTCCTGGGCAGACAGTCCACAGCATTGCCAACACTCGGAAACGGTGGTGCTGCTCTCTGTCTGCTGGGAATATTTCCATGCAGTGAAAATCTGAGCAGGAAAGAAATGGTCACTTATTGACCTTTAAAGCACACACCTGAAGGCCCAGAGGGTCGCCACCCCAACCTGACTGTGGCTGGGATGATTGAGTGGTTTGATGGTTGGGGTGTTGTCAGTGTCAGTGACAGAGGCACAGAGAACATCTTCACAGCCTGTCTGGGGCATAAAGAGAAGCGGTGAGCTGCAATTACATTTTAGCTGAGGAGGGAGTAGAGTAAAGGCAGGAGCGTGAGTGTGTATGTGTGTGTGTGAGCAAGTGTGTGTGTCCTTAGCACAAAGGAATCTTGATCAAGCAAGAAGGAGATAGTGAGAAGAGAGAAAGACATGAATCAAGAAGCACAATCTCCCACTAGGCATCTCCAGGTGGAGTCTATGTAGCGTTTTAGGTGCCGCTCTTGCAGAGGGTAACAGATCCCTCCTTCATGGCTGGGGGTTTTAGCTCGGTGGCACAGTACCTGGCTTGCAAGCACAAGGTCTTGAGTTCCACCTGTGGTACCAGAAAAAAAAAAAAACAGTGCCTCATTCAAGATAAAATCCACGGTGAGCTCAGTGAAGGAAGATAATGGGAAGCATGCAGAGACTCGTGGTCTGGCTGTAAAGGATGGTCCTGCCTCGCCAGTGACATGGTGAGGTTTTGCTTCTGAGTATACAGCAGGTCACGGCTGAAGGTCTGCAGAGCAGCAACAGGGAGGATGAAGTTGGCGTCTTGGAGCCAGAAACCAAATTAATTAGGTCAGCACAGTGGGAGGGTAGGGCGGGATGCAGAAGCCCTTTGGGATTTGTGTGAAATGTGCACAATCCTGTTTATTCCTCGTGACCTCTTATAGTGCTGGCATTATTTTACCTTAATATACAGGTGCAAACCTTGGGCGGGGGTGTTTAGCAGCAGACACACCTTTTCCTCTCGGGATAGGCTGGACTTCACCACGTTACCTACGTTGTACTATGTGGGTAGCACCTGACAGTGCAGGGAAGGTGCAAGAAAGGTGTGAGAAAAGTGCAGGTGAAAGCTCAGGGCCACAAGAGTTTGCAGGGGGCTTCAGGTGGTCTTGTTCTCAAATGGGGCTCTTCTGTTGTGCTGTCACTACCGTGCACTTGCAGGGAGAGTTCTCCTCTGGAGCAAAGTCTACTGAGGGGGCCACAGCCAAAGGTCATCATTCTCCAAAGTCCTCCAAAGTGTGCACGGATAGAAAGACGTATAAAGTGTGAATTTTGGAAAGTGTATGATCATCATGTAAGGCATGGGTGAGTTTTACCTCTTTGCAAAGACATGGAAAAAAAATTGAGGCCCAAAGTCAAACAGAATAAACATGTCCAGATCTCTAGCTCCACAATTTTAGTTCTGGAAGTTGTAAGTAATTACCATTTTATCCAGATGAATCACATTCTTTGGAAATGTCAGATTTCTTATGCATGAATCTGGTGTTTTCCCAAAGGGTCAGCGACATGTGGAGGAGCCAGCCTGGGGCTCTGGGCCCTCAGAGTCCACGGTCCACTCAGCCAAAGCCTGTCCAGTGTTCTGCCATCCGCACCCGCAGACTGATGCGGCTTGTCACAGTCTGACGGGTAGGAACAGCTAGTCTCATCTCACATTCCATTCTCCCCTAGTGCAGCTTGTCGGTATCACTGAATCTAAAATTAAATGATTTACCATTTGTGAGCACAACACCGGTTGCAGAGCAATAGGACTGATTATATTTTTAAAAGCCATCCATGTGTCAGAAATACCATATACAAAGTTAAATAGCAAGACATGAAGAAAATTTTAAAGTGCACATCCAGAAAATTGCAAATACATGCTGGAAAATAGGAATACAATATTATAAATAAAGGCACATCCTATAAAAACATAACTCATAATAAGAAAAACAAATGCTCAAGGGATTTTCTTTAGTGGTTATTCAATTTAGAAGCTTAAAAATACGATATGGTCATAATCATTATCAAATTAATAAATAATAATTTAAGAGTAATTATGAAGAATTCATTGCCATTAAACTTGGAAATTGCTAAATGTGTACAAATATGCAGAAATACCATATTTGCTATGGGTAAAATCTTGTGAAAAAATAATTGCCTATATATCTTAAAAATATAGCAATACACAGTATAAGTTCACATCTCTAGGCAAGTGTCAGTAGTCAACGATGTATATATGGGAATACCAGGACAGAAGACATAGGATTATTTGATGAATGTGTGCCCCTCTCTATGTACTGTCACAAGGACTCATTGTAGTCTTTCTCATATCGTTGATGTTTAGCTCATATTTATTTCATGGCTATATAGTTTAATGACACCATAATGTCAAGTGCAATAAATTAGACACATGGCTTAAATATCACATGGTTTCCTTTATATAAGAAACCCAGAGTCTAGGCTCATGGTTTTGGGGATGCAGTCCATAATCAGCTGCTCCAAGGCAGGAGCATCATGGCAGAAGGCTGTGGGGAGCAGTGTTGCTCAGTTCATGGCGATTGGAAGTTGAGCAGAAGAAGGGACCAGAGAGGGAGGGAGGGGCTAGATATAGACCCAAAGGGACATTGTGTGGCCACCCTGACACCCCCACCATGAGCCTTCCTGGCTTCCGGGCAGCTCTGTGGTGAGGTGATTCAGTGACGTGGAGCCTCCACAGATAGGAGAATAAAGGAAAGTAGGAAAAGCAACAAAAAGAACATTCACTGCAGGAGACCAGAATTCACATTTATTTCCTAATTTAATACCTGAAGTACTCCCTTGAAGCAGGCCTCATCCTGCCTGTTCTGTGGTAAGGACATGGAGGAGCCACTGGTCCGTTTTGGCCGTCACCAGTGGCTTTGGTGACCCGGATGCTCTGTTTCTGGCGCTTGGACTCTTGGAATAGTGCCAGTGTCCCTGGAACCTCTCCTGGCTGTTGGCAGCTTAGTGAGGGGGGCACAGAAGGCCCGTGCTCCCTTCTCCAGATGCTGCGCGTGTAGCTCCTCTGTCCCAGGTGGGCAGCTTCTGCCTTGTCACACTGCCCTGCATGCCCCTCCACAGGATTCGACCTCTCCACGCCGGGCCCCTGCAGGGGAGCCTCCAGGGCACATCCTCCCCCAGCTGCCTCAGGGCCCTGGCCCTCTCTTCTGTGCTCTGCTGCACACCGATTTGGAGTCCACGGAACTCAGTTTTTCCATCCGCCTTCTTGGTTTCCATCCACCGCCCTGCAGACTGACGCTTCCCGGAAAGGTGCATCTCCTGAATGGATTCCTTTGCAATTTGCTCCTTAACAAACACTGAGCAGGGCAGCCGAGGCCAGGAGCTAGCTTCGTGTTGGGGCCCTACTGATGCCTAAGAGAAACAAACTGGCCTCACCTGGCCGGTGCGCCCGGGCAGCGGGCAGTGCCACGCAGCTGAGTCAGAGGCCTTGACGGCGGCGCAGGTGCCATCAGGGCCTTGCACCGACGAGGGCTCTCGAGCAGGCTCAGGGGTGATGAGTCCGAGCCGCCGGATCAGGGGCTCGGCATCCAGGGAAAGCGGGGCAGGAGAGTGGCTTCACGCTTCTCCAGTACCGAAGTCAGCACACCTGTCCCAGAGCCGAGGGGGAGGGTGCAGAAGCCACCACCCCCGGGAACAGCCAGCTCCTGGGGGCTTTCACAGAAGGTTGGAGCAAACAGGCGCGTGCAGCCCAGAAATGCTGGCTTTGGGGTCTTGTGAATGAGAATTAGCTTATCTTCTGAAAGAAAAAATCCTATATATGTTTGGATTTATCCTCACTGCTGCCTGCTTATCTTATCTCTTTCCCCAACGCCCTTTCAGGCAGAAAAGTAAAGCTGATTGTGAAAATGTGTTTACAGCTGGGTGAGAGAGACAGGAGACGCAGTGTGTTTGAATCAGATCGCAGAGGTTTTTATTGTGTTCTCTGAGCCATTTTTAATAAACTTTCCTGATACTCAGTAAAAGGATGTGGTCGTCATCAAAAGTTCTTTCGGTAACCAGATCCACAAAGGGGGGAAAACACTCCCACACACTTGCAGGTGCAGCAGCCCTGGGGAGGGCGGGGTGTGGGTGGCAGCCGC
>PVIC010014372.1:0-36710 GCA_004025085.1 Thryonomys swinderianus | reverse complement strand
TAACTTTTTTTTTTTCCTCAGATGACTTTAATACATCAACTCTCTTATTAGTTAAAAGAGTCACATATCCCTGGAGAAGCAATCACCATGCAATTAAGGCTTAGGTGTGGCTGACAGGCAGTAATGTCCCTGTGTGTTGGAGAATGAATTAGCTGGGCTTTTGCCCAAGCTCCTTTCCCAGTGAAAGGGAACAGAAAGCCCAGTGATTAGATGATTAAGTAGAAGAAATAAACCTACATCTAAACACATTTTTTTTTTTTAGCAGCACAAAAATAACTGTACCAGGTCATGTCTTCCTGAGACTTCCTTCGTCTTTACTGGAGATAAGATGGCCAGTAATTCAAAGTTTGTTGCCGTTACCAAAGCCAGACATGTAAGAAATGCTACTAAGAAGTCAGGGCTCTGGTTTGCACAGTTGCTTCACCTACCTCCAGGGTTTATGTTCTAATTGGGGATAATTACCAATATAATTGGGTGATTACGGCTGCGAAATCATGCACAAAATAAGTACATGAAAAACCTGGATAACAGCTAATCCTGTACTTTTCATGCCTAAAAGAGACCATAATAAGCCTTCATCCGTGGAAAATTTGTGTATCAAGATGCTGTTGCAGAAACTGATCCCTGATGGGGTTGTCAAGTTTCACAGCTCTGTGTGGACTACTGGACTATGTATTCTCTACTGTTTCTTTACTTTCAAGTGCTTTTGACTTATTTTCCGAGGTCAGTTATAAAGGCCATGGAAAACAGACTCCATGTAATATTCCTCCAAATTCAGAGCACCTCCTTGCCTAGCATCTAGCAGGTGCTCCATGGACATTTGTACAAATGAGTTCGTAAGGCAATAGTGGGAGCACATGAAGGTCAGGGTTTGAACACTGACAGTGGCAGCAGTTTGGAGATTCAGCAAAAATGGTTGATATGGACGCCTTTGCAGCAAGCCTAATTGTTGTTCAATCTAAGGTTGAGGTCAGGGATGGTTATTTTTTTTTCCTTTTAATTAATTTAGAGGATTGAATAACTGACTCTTAGGAGCCTCTTAGACTTCTTTCTTTGGACTACAGATTATAAATACAGGTAAACTAACTTTTTTTTTTTTGAGACAGGGTCTCGCTTTGTAGTTCAGGCTGGCCCTGAGCTCACTATGTAGCCCAGGCAAGCCTCGAACTCAGCAATCCTCCTGTCTCTCCTCCCGAGTGGTGGGATGACAGGCGTGAGCCACCACGCCCAGCACTGTGGTATGTGGTACTGATTGCTGGTGGGCGTGAGTCTGCCTTCTGAGTGCTGCAATTACAGGTGTGAGCCAGCATGCCCGGCACTGTGGTGTGTGGTACTGATTGCTGATGGGCGTGAGTCACCACGTCCGATATTGTTGCACGTGTTTACTGGGAATCAAACCAGGGAGCTTGTGCTTGCTAGGCAGGTGCTGGAACCACTGAGCTAAATCTCTGGCCACATTTTTTAAAAAAACTAACTTTTTATACAATAAAAATTCGTATTAATTTCAGTCAACTAAAGAGGGCTTTGGAAATGGAGGAAGGTATAAATCACCCAAGCTTTCCCTAGGTATTTCCCCAGGTAATGATAGCACAGTCTTTATCCAATTTGTAATGAAGCCAAGGTTTTTGTAAAACAAACAAAACCAAAAAACAAAAACCTCTACCACCAAAAGAACATAATTCAGCTATCACCTAAAACAAATAATTATGGAAGTTTTCTCTCAGGTTAGATACTAGAAATGCAAAAACAGTATTATAACTCCACAGTGCTGGATTTGAAAGGGAACTTAGTTACAAAGTCCAGCGTATGATTATATATCATTTAAGACACAGGGCTAACATGTCATAGTTGATCAGTAACTCCCCTGAATTGGGATCTGAACCTTCTGCTTCACAAACCAGAGACATTTCCATAACAATTCTGTAACACCTGATACAAAATATGCTTTCAAGGAGATGTGTGTAACTAATTGCTGCCATATGTATCATTTAGAAATACATGTATTATTTGTTTCTTCACTCAATTGTCATGAAGTGAATGTTTGTATCCTCCCATACTTTATGTGTTGAAGCCATGACCTTCAATGTGATGCTATTTGAAAGTGAGACATTTGGAAAGTAATTAGGTTAAATGAGGTCATGAGGGTGGGATTTTCATGATGGAATTAGTGCCCTCATAAGAGAAGAGCAGAATTCTAACCCTCCCGCCCACTGTGTGTGTGTGTGTGTGTGTGTGTGTGTGTGGCCATGTGAGGACACATTAAGAAGACAGTCGTTTGCAAGCCAGGAGAGAATCTTCACCAGGAACCAAATAAGTCAGCACCCAAATCCTAAGACTTCTCAGCCTTCAGACTGTGAGAAATCCATTTCTGTTACTTAAACTACCCAATCTGTACCAGTTTTTAAACAGATACCTGAACTCACTAAGATAGCAACCCATTTTACAGATAACAGGATAGAAACCTAGAGAAACTGCAGAATAGTACATCCCACCCCAAATCTCACACTTGAAGACACTATTTACACTTTGGCTTCTCTTGACCTTTAAAGAGAATTTTAATTTTCTTTTACCTATATAGTATTTTTAAGTGACAAGCTTCTTTTTTATGTTGATCACATTACTGCGTTTCTGTCTTCAGATTGCTTACATATCCAAAATCAGAGTAACGACCCAGAGGAACTTTCTCTTTCTCTTTAGATCTGTCATTCATCTCCACAGTGTTAGAGAATGATCTTTGTTTCTCCCTCTTACTGTAATAGAAAAAAGGTAATTCCTATTCCTTGTGGTATTTTTACTCCAAGCATGTTGTCTTTTTTACCTAGAATAAAAAGTTACGAAGAAATACAAATTATGCTTCTAGTCTCAGGAGTTTACATGCCTCATAATTATTGTTATTTTATCCAAGCAGAAGAGCCCAGGCTTTTCCATTACTCCTGTCCTTCCAAAAGCCAAGCTTACTCACAAATTGCGTATACCTCCTTTATTGCTGTCTGTTTCCAGGAGCGTTTTTAAAAAAACATGTCTTTCTGTGATTTTTTTATAACATTAAAATTATAACTGAACTGAGATCAGGGCCAGCTTGAACTGCAAAGTGAGACCCTGTCTCAAAAAAAAAATTATAACTGAACTAAAGGCATAATTAAAAAAAAGAACATCTGGTACTTGTTTCTCACGAAGACAGCCGTCTGTACTTGTCATGTCGTAACTGATGTTATCTCTTAGAAAGTGACAATATTCTTATAACAAAGGAACAGTATCACCAGGAGGGACCAGGGTTCACCTTGTCCAGAACTTCGTTTGCTAACCAAATGGAAAACCACATGCTTCCAAGGAGACCACATACTGCGGAATGCTGCGGGTTTAGAAGACTTTTCAATTCTCACTCAGAATTCATTCTTTGCCCCCAAACTTTGTCTTCTTTGGTTTCTTTTTTATTTTTTGGAATTTCCCAAATGCTCAGACATTTTTTTAAAGAGTCACTAAGAAGTATTGAGAAATATGATCTAACTTTTATATTTTTAGACATGTGGCCACCAAATTAATTCATTCAAAGCAAAGGGGATGGAGAAATAATTGAATTTTCATAGCTTGTCTTTAACTCTGGATGCCTTCTTCCTTTTCCTGTGTTTAAAAACAAGTTAATTTCTAGGGAGGTTATTTGTTAAAAGTATCAATTTCTGCACATCTGAATGGTAGAATCTATTTGCTTTCTGAATATTTCTTCTCAAACTTTAAATTTAGAATGAAAAACTGGCTTGATAGAAAGCCAGGAATCGAATAATAGCAGAAACATATCCCAGATGAAGCTTTCGGGACAAACATCTATGTGTGATTTCTGTTTACAATTTACAGTCTGACACCTTGCTTTAGTTCCTGCTGATTTTTAAAGCTTTACTCTCCTTTCCAGCTCACCTGTTCTCAGTAAGGCTCTCCATCAAACCTAGCTAGGATATGTTAACATATTTGAATAGCTTTCTTGCTTTCTCTGCAGTTGTTCAGAGACAATATAACAGTGAGCTAAAGAAAAAGGGAAGAGTAGCAATGATCTTGGCTAGTACATTTCCAGGAGAAATTACAGCAACAATGGTAGAATAATTTCCACACTTAGCAATGGTCATGCTGTGCCAGCTATGAGCCTGTTGTGTGTTCACTGAATCCTCAAATGACCCTTAGGAGTAAGTAGGCTTATTTTATTGTTTGCACAATTGAGGCTCAGTTGGGCATGATGGTGCATATTTGTAATGCCAGTGCTCTGGGAGACCGAGACAGGAAGATGTCAAATTCAAGCCCAGCCTGGAAAATTTAGCAATTTAGCAAGATTCTGTCTTAAAATTAAAAAAAAAAAAACTATTGGGAAAGTAGCTAAATGGAAAGGTCCTGAGTTCAGTCTCTAGTATTAAAGAAAAAAAAAAAGAAAGAAAAGAGAAGGATACTGAGGCTCAGAAATGAAATATATTGTCTGAGGCAAGGGGCCTATGAAAACATAGGTTATCCTAATTTCTAAACTGGTTTACTTTCTATTTGTCTATTTCAGTGTTAGTTACAGTTAATTAGATCTAATGAAGATTCAAGTTTTTTTCCACTGTTTTGCATCCTGTAGTGATTTTAGAAAGAAACTATACATCCATGGGGAATTATGTGTCAAGTCAGAATTTTGTGTCTTTATCAAAGAGAAGGTATTTTATCCAGTAACTCAATTCCTACCATAAGAATTGTATTGCATGCCAGATTATTAGTTTATATTTACTCAGTATTGAGAGGAGTTTCAATCAAATACAAACACAAATGTTTTGCTTTGGAGACAAAGACTCAGAACTATGGCGAAAATATCGGCATGGGAAAAACCATTCACAGAGCCACAGAAGAAGTGCAGAGTTCTGCTGCGGGGGCTCATGGGAGGATGTGCAGTGTGTTGGGTATCTTAGGGGTTCTGATCACTAACACTCAGAGAAAAAGAATTTAGATAATTAAAGCAGATAAAGTGATCCGAATTGTGTTCACATCTTTAGCTCCATGGAAACGCATTTGCCCTGGAGAAGTGAAAAGAAGTATGAGGTGAAGAAGTCAAATCACACCAGAGGACTTCAGTGTGTTTAGTGTTTTCTGGTTTTTGTTTGTTTGTTTTTGTTTTTTGAGACAGGGTCTCGCTTTGTAGTTCAGGCTGGCCCTGAGCTCACTATGTAGTCCAGGCAAGCCTTGAACTCAGCAATCCTCCTGTCTCTGCCTCCCGAGTGCTGGGATGACAGGTGTGAGCCACCACGCCCGGCTAGTGTTTTCTGTTTTTAAGAAAGGCTGGCTCTAACAACTGAGCCAGATGTTGAGCAAGCCTGTGTACAGCCACAGTAACTTCACAGGGAGCCACTGGTCTGTCTTGTTGATCACAATCATTCAAAATAATGTTTTCGTAAATACATTTTGAGGCATTTTATTCCCCCCAACAACACATGTGTCAAACCCCAGATTATGTTTAAGGTGTTTTGATGTGATTTTCCTAATTTTAATAGATAACTGACTAAAAAGGAGACAAATCTATGGTGAGTAGACAATAAAGGAAGAGATACTCATCTGATTACACCAGTGAAGTTCAGGCCTGGCAACTACATAGTGATGACACAGCGCACGGGGCGTATGTATTGGCAGGGACCTGTCTCACGGAGAAAGAGGACCCATCAACTGTGCTGCCGGCTCGGGCCCTAGTGATGTGCTGAGCTCCATCTGCACAGCTACAGGCTTCCCAGTTAGAGACCCTCACGTCACTTATTAGGGAATATATTAAAAGGATGAAGTGCTACGTTCAGTTAGAGCTAAGTGTAACCAAAGCAACACGAATAAATGCCATTGCTGTATCTTGCTGCTTTTCATAGGCCTTGCAATAAAAGCTAAATAGTTTTTAGTGGCTTTTGCAATTATACTTCCTTTCAATTTTCCAAAGGTTACAGGGCCCGAACCACACAAATCCCATTAAAATAAGTGGCTGTTGTGCAATATAAGTTCCTTTGGAGACATTCTTCAGTGCCCATAAAATGATCAGTGGGCTGCACTCAAAATCCACTTGCCTGCCATGTTTTCAACCAAAAGGCAGACGACAAGCTTTTATGTGGTGGTTGCCTTCTGCTACTGAAGCTGGCATTTTATCTTCTTGCATCAGATTCCTTCCTAAATTGATGTGAGTCAGGCATAGGAAAAACATTTTTATTCTGATTTTACTCCTAAACTTTGTCTTTACTGTTACCTTTAAATTACATCTGGCTGACTATTGATTTGGGATCTCCAGGGTTCCTCCCACAGAATGCATAGTGGGGGGGGCTTCTGTTGTTAACTGAAGCCTACAAGAGGAATGGCAAGCCTTAAGGGGTAAGGGTCACCTTGTGGCCTGGTCTGCACGCTGGAAGGTGTCACTTTGTGCTAATGCACCTTCAGCAACCACGAAAGAAGTCCAGAGCGGGCCTATCCCGGAGCTAAGGCCAGGCCGAGGGTTGTCTTGCAGTCATTATTTGAATATATGTGGGTATCCCACCTTGGGCTCTCTTTGAGAGACAGTTTGGATGTATGCTAACTCCTGACCCACTGGAAACAGCATTCTCTTCAAATCTTTCCTGTATGTGTTCCTGGAGCTGTTTTTCATGGAAGTGATACAAATGAAGGATCACTCCCACATATACAAAGCAACAAGACTACAAAGCCTTTCTGCTTTTTAAATGTGAGGACCAGTCTATCTGCATGAGAAACACCATAAAATGTTTATTTTTTACTCTGCATAAGAAAGACTATAAAATGCTTATTTTTTTCCTCTGGCCTTAAAATTCACCGGAGTCCAAAATAAAAAGACCTAGTTATTTTGGAATTGAGAAATAATTCACCGCTTCATGAGTACAGATTTGGCAATTTAGAAATTACTCATCCCTTTATGATTTCAGATAAAACACCAAGGTTGTAATATTCTGGGACTGTTTCTATTCCACAAAACTACTCTAACTCTTTCAACTTTTATCGTAACTTAATTTATCAAAGAACCTCTCTTTCCTTTAGGAATACTTAAATACATTAAACTGACAAGAAATTTACAGAGAAAAGATTGGATCATAATTTTAAAAAGCATTTGATAAGGTAAACATACACAATATAGACTGAAGTTATCAACAAAGTTTGAAGTAAGGTTTGAGATGTGTCAGGCCAGGGATTAAGCTCAGTAGTTCTGGCATCTGCTTGGCAAGTGCAAGGTCCCAAGTTCGATCCCCAGTATCACATATCACAATGCCGGGCAAGGTGATCAGGTCTGTAATCCCAGCACTCAGGAGGCAGAGGCAGGAGGATTGCTATGAGTTCAAGGCCAGCCTGTGCTACATAGTGAGTTCAGGGTCAGCCAGAATTACAAAGCAAGACCCTGTCTCAAAAAAACTAAAAAAAAAAAGACGTGTCTTAGGGAACACATTTTGAACTATATCTGAAAATGAAAGAGAAGTGTCAGAGTTGTAGGGAGAAGGGGAAAGATGGGGGACAGTACTGTTCTAAAGGAACTCCACCTCTACTTCTGGAGGTTATTGAAAAGAAAAATATAGGAGCATCTAGATCAAAATAGATATTTTCTGGGAGAATGGGTACATTTTTATTGGCAATTCTAGTGGGAACAACATGTGATATACCTCAGTCCTTTTTTTAACTACTGTGGAAAAATCTGTCTTTCTCATCAATATTTTCCCTTGCAAAGTTTATATTATTTGTGTTTCTGAGGCTTTATTGTTCATTTCTTTTTTCTGAGACAGGGTCTCGCTTTGTAGTTCAGGCTGGCTCTGAGCTCACTATATAGCCCAGGCAAGCGTCGAACTTAGCAATCCTCCTGTCTCTGCCTCCCAAGTGCTGGGATGACAGGCGTGAGCCACCACGCCCAGCACCGTGGTATGTGGTATTGATTGCTGGTGGGCATGAGTCTCCACGCCCAGCATTGTACATGGTTACTGGGGATCAAACTCAGGACCTTGTGCTTGCGAGACAGGCGCTGGAACCACTGAGCTAACCCTCCGGCCCTATTGTTCACTTCTTACATGGCATGGATATTGTCATTTGCTCTAAAGAATAGAATGGAATTCCTGGCTTTTAACTCTATTTAGAATTCCCAAACTTTCCTTGTCCAGCAAGTCACATTAACCCTGTAGGTCTCATTCACCTCAATTGTAAAATAAAAGACTTGGATTAGACAATGTATTGGGTCCTTTTTAATGCTAATATTTCATCATCCATGATTACAAAGGAGACCACACCTGGTTTTAAGGCCTTTGCCTATTTTTACTCGAAGAGTGGCAAAAACTGCATACTTGCAATTTACTTAAGCCAATATAATTATAATAGGTATATACCATGATTTTGCTAAGAATCCATTCATAATATATACTCGCTCTGCAGCTTGATGAAACCTAAGCAATTCCGAATACCAAAGGATAACATGCAGCCTAACGTCTGACTGGACATAGTGTCCTTGGACAGCGTGTTTCCAAACCAAATGTCACGGAAGCTGTTTTAATAAGAATGATGATCCTCTTCTTGCAATGATAAAAGTCCATGGTTTTATCTCTGGTTTCCTTTCCTGTGTTCAACCAGAGCCCAGAATCTGATAAACGTGCTTATCACAATTCTTTCAGATGCTCTGCCTTAGAGAACTTCCACAGTGTTTATTCCTGCTGAAGATATTCTGCCGAGTCCTGTTCTTTGCGTTAATGGGGAAAACAGGGAGCTCACGCTGTGAGTGAGCAGAGACAGACAAGGCAGAGGGCTGCTGCTTAGTCCGTCTCTGTTGCCCACTCATCGTCTCTTTCTATTACACTGTACTTTGAAGGACATTTTCCAGACCTAGACTTCTGGGACCCCTGTTCTTTGAGTGTCTTTTCTCACCTTTAACATGATCTGCCCTGATGTTTTCATTTGTTAAAAACAACAAGAACATTCACTGGGAAACTTTTTCTGGAATCGTTTCAGGTCGTGCTAGCTATTTATTCCCTGTCATAAACTATAATTCTCCATTTCCCTTATTCCCACATCAGGGGAGTTGGTGGTTTATGGTGGACAGTCAGAAGAATTTGAATGAACAGTGGAAGATTAAAAAAAAAACTACTGGAGTTTATGTAGCAGGTTGTAGTACTAAGAACAGAACATAAATATGCTTGATCTTGATCATACTTTGCCTGTCCAAGAAGAAATAGGCTTATGAAACAACATAAAAGATTTAGAATTTGTAGTTATACCTGAGAAAGGATTTTTCCTTGAGAGAAGCAAACAAATCATGAGGTTGGCTTAATAAGGGATTTCCTTTATATGATTAAAATTAATAGCCTGGGGTCTAAATAGTCTCAGTTTGACAAAAGTATGGAAGTTAAGGATTTGTTTTTGAAGATTTCTGTTTAATGGGAATAAGAAACTCGGGTTATGAGATTGTATTAAAGGCCTGGAAAACGCAGAGAAATCTGAAATACAAGACATTGGGAACTATAGATTAAAAAGAACCAAAAAAGAACAGAAAAAAGACCTGAAACAAGATAAATCCTTCCAAGCATTTAAATAGTGAGGAAAATAAAGGTTCAAGACAACTGGTAAAGTTACTCAAACTTAGGTGTGTGAATTATGACACTGATATTATTGTAAACTAATTTTACTAAGAGCTGAATAGTGGTATGGGTTGCAGAATGGTGTACGTGGGTTAGAATATCCTGGGCCTGGGGAGATCACAGAGATTACTAAACTGGCTTCATTCTTAAGATGTAACATCCTTATTGAGAATGTGATAGAAGTCCCCTCAAAGCAAGGCTCCTGATGAGGGACCAAAGACGTGAAAAATCAAAGAGGTGATCAACTGAGCATAGCCACAAAAGTGAGAAAATGACTCATAACACCTTCTTGGCTGGAGAGATAGAGGGGACATCATGTGAATTTTTTCTACAAAAACCAGTCTTCTGAGGACAAGCGTTTCATGTTTTCTGTGAAAACAAACTCAATAGGCACTTACTGTACCTTGGCGGTTGCATTACGAAGAGCAAATGTGCTGTCTCTGTGCTGAGCTCCCCGCGTGTCCCTGGTGCGGCAGCGCCGAGGAGGAAGGGCCTTGAGCACAAAGACTCAGAACCGCGCAGTCAAACACCAAGAGACCTGGCCTGTGAGTTTCTGGAGTTAAACTGCACTTTGATTCCACACGTAAATGTAGAAGGTGCTCTAATTTGTAATATTACAGCTAAAATAGGTCTTGCTATTCTCAGGACATCCTGCTTTGTGCTAGTAGCTTTGTTGGGTGTATTGTGCATTCGTTTAGGATCACATACTGGATTAGAAACAAAAGCCTGAAAGCTACTTTCTTCTGAATATAGAGCAAGTGGCCAAGTTCTCCTTCCTTCCATCCTCACTTCAACTCCTTATAATTTCGTTTGGGCTGAGCCTCTTTGGAGAGAAAGTATTGGAAATAGAAGTTCAGTTCATCACACCAACCCTCTGCGGTAGCCTGGGCATTCGCTGCTGTAAATCTGCAAACTACACAGGCCTGGGGGCGGCTCCAGCCTTTGGGCGATGGTTTGGTGGTAGTGTTAGCACAGCTGGTATTCTACTCAGCCTCACAATCCATCACTCTTGTCTGGGGCAGGACAGGGGCATGTAACTCTCTGACTGCTTGGCTGCCCTAGACATGCTGAATGATTAGCTTGCCAAGACGTCTTTAAGAGAACTCAGCAAATCGGGGGAGGTAGGGAGCTCTGACAGGTTAGAAACTTGGGGTTGTGATTCCGTGATTCCCTAGAGGTTTCTAGGTTGTCAGGACCCTAGAACTCAAGTGTGAGTGCAACTACTTCAGAGATAAAAGCATCTCTGCAATTCCTTGTTCTTGGGTCCTCATAGGGAGTCTGAAGCTAATGTTAGTTTGAGTTGATGGTGCTGTAGCACTAGCCCTGATCCAAGCTGGAGCCCCCAGAACCCTGTCTCAGCAATAGCAGGGAGCCTGCAGGGAATACTGTTAGGAATGGCTCTCTGCGTCAAGGAGAAGGCCTGGCAAAACAGAAGCATCTCTGACTTGGCTTGACTATGGTTGTCTCTCTGTAACTGTGCATTGTGTTCACGAGTATATGTTGAGAAGGAAGAGCCGGGAAGTAGTTGATCTGCTTTTCTATGAAATTGTACAAGTGAGCAGAAGGTACAAAAACAATCTACTCCCCTTCCTCCATCACTACCAATATCCAAGTCCAGAGGACATGTGCAGAGCTAGGTTCTCTTTTAGCTCTTTTGACAGAAGAGGCCTCAAGGAGCACGTAAGTAGAAGTAACATCTCCCTGATGGACAGTTCCAGTCGGGTGTCGTTTTTAGAAGCAACAATCATCAGAACTCCTGGATGTTCTTAGCACATGAACTCACAAGCATCAGTGGTAACATGCGCACAAGGGAAGTAGCACTGGGCTACAGGAAAGATGTGAGCATCTTCAGATCAATGTGAGCAACTGAGGCTAATGGCATAACACGTGTTCACTGTATCCCTCCTTATCCATTTCTTCTACTCCAGATGATCAGCTGAACTCTGAGGAGAAAAAGAAGAGAAAGCAAAGAAGGAACAGGACAACCTTCAACAGCAGTCAGCTGCAGGCTTTGGAGCGTGTCTTTGAGCGGACACACTACCCGGATGCTTTTGTGCGAGAAGACCTTGCCCGCCGGGTGAACCTCACCGAGGCCAGAGTGCAGGTAACTCATGCCGAGTGGCAGGGACCACTCTGAGTAGTTTCTGTCTTAATTAAAGCACATCTCTGAAGACTTTGAAAATACCTAGTTGTAGGTTTCATGCTGGAGGAGGCACTAACGCAAGTTACAAATGGACAGTACAAAGGCCGACTAATTTCTAATTGTACTTTTGAGGCTCCATACTGTTTTTAAGATCTTTCGAGAGGACAGAACACTCCTCGCTCTGCATCCTCCCCATTAATTCTCCCCTTCCGGATTTATGTTTTATATATCGTTCATCTGAGCATTTGACTCTCCATCCCCACATTTCAGTTTAAGTTTGTGTGGCCAAAGAGATGAACTCTTCCCTGCCTCGGTCTCTCTGTGCAGCCTTTGGAGATGCGTAGCCATTCCGCAAACTTGTGATAGGCACACACAGCTGTCAGCACTGGTGGAAGCGGGAGATGAATGTTGAGAAACTGAGTTAGGAGGGAATTCGAGATGACTTTGTATATCCTTAGTGTCTGGAGTGGAACAGGGTAAAAATAGATAAGATAAGGTAAAGAGAGAAGAGCAGTCCCCTCTATCACTGATGTCATGACACGTCAACGGCAACTGTAGAAAATATTACAACCTGCGATTACCAGTAATAATAGTAATGATCACAACATAGTAACACTACCTGAGTCCTTATATGTCAAGTCACATTCTCCACACAGCTAAACCGTGTATTTCCACATCAATTCAATGATGCAGATGAGGAAACTGAAGCACAGAAACATTCAAAGTTTTGACACAAAGTTATACAGCTAGAAACATGGTGAGACCTAAAAGTGTTCCCCAGGAGATAGGAAGAAAACTGCCAGTAACAAAAGAGAAAACTATCTGGGCCCCCTGGGGCCCCTGAAGGGAGATGAGGAGGAAGTATCAGTCAGGATGGAGTTCAGGGGAGAGATCCACAGGGACAGAGCTCGGCCCTCCTTTTTCCATTCCATCACCGGGGCAGACATCTTCCCCTAAGCTGCTATTCGCACCCTGATTCTGCTTCTAAATCTATCCTGGTCTCCTGAAACCCCCATATCGCTTATCCCCAACCTCAGCCACAGTGCGGTGTGCATGACCTCAGGCCACCAGTGAGCCACAGTACTAGAAAATACCACTTTTGTCAGGATGTTCTGAAATCGAAAGAAGAAAACCTGGATAGTGAAAGGTAGAAATTAAAAACATGAAAGAAAACTTTTTGGATAGAGGGACAGTCATGCCCCTATCATAACTGGCAAATGCCTTTATTTTATAAATATATATATATATAAATATATATTTATAAATATATAGTTATCTATATATAAATATATATCCAGTTATCTGTATATAAACATATATTTATCTATAATAAATATAAATATATATTTATCTATATTTATCTATATATAAATATATATATTTATCTATATATTTATCCAGTATTATATATTATACACTGATATATTTAGTATCAATACATAGATTTCAATATAATAATCAGATAGAATATGTATAATTATAAATAAATATTATATTAAAATATATGTGTTGAAACTATTTTTTATTCTCCCTTCCCTACTAGTAACTAACATACTAATAGCTTTCAGTATTTTGAACATTTGTAAGTGAGGAGGACAGAATTTCCTTATGTGGCTTTATTCATTCTCCATTCAGTCCTACCCTTTCTCAGTCTGAATCAATCAATGCTGGTGCAGGGCTTATTTATACCTAAAGTATTTATCAACACATACCATGTATTATACTCAGGTGTTTGCGGGTTAAACTTCCATGCTAGATGACAAAGACCTCAAAGACTGGGTGGTGGCCAGTCTTTATTTTTCTTTGCAAAATTTATATTCCTCCTTTCTCTTCCTTTTCCCCCTCAAACACTTATTGAGAACCTGTTTGAGTTTGTTGGCATAAGAAATAAACCCTCTTCTTAAGGATATTATGCCTGGGGCAGAGAAGGCATATGAGTAAACCATGAAGTTATGATACATAAGATGATTCCTCATGAAAGTACTATTCAAGAATTAGTGACAGACCAGAAGGAATGGTGCTATCTCCCTGCAGGAAAAGGGAAGAGGGTATTTATTAAGCACCTATTATGGTCCAGCTCTCTTAACCAACTGGTAAGTGGGTATCAGGATCTTAATTGATTGAGAAGTAAAGGAATATAGAAATTAAATAACTATTCAAGGATAAATCTTTAAAGTAGAATAGCCAGCATATTTACCCAATTCTGTTTGACCATAAAGTCATGTTCCTTCCAGTACTTTACAGAGGTGGTAATATTAAAGTCAAATCTTAAAAATGTAAGAGGGAGAATATGACACAAAGCATCCAGTGTGACTATATGTCGGTGGAAAATAGCTGAATCCATTTGGGAGACCTCAGGAAGACTTGAGTCCAGGGTGCCAGGGAGAAGACAGAGCATCAGTGTAGGAGGTCAGTGGTATGGCTCTTGGATGGGCACAGTTAACTGATTATATATTGTAAAACATTTGCATTTTATTCTGTAGTGGGCAGCCAGTTGATATCAAGCAGGGTATTGATACAGTTACAATGACATTTAAAAATGATAACTCAAATCTCAATGTGAACAAAGGAGCTGGGGGCTGGGAAGCCAGGGCAGAGACTGCCAGGGTCATTCAGGCCCTTTTGACAGAGCAATGGGCACAGAGGTGCCCGACTGTGACAGAGCAATGATCTCACTCCATGCTGTTTCTCCCACATACCTTGCTGTACATTTGTATAATCACTTTAACATGTTTGGCAGATTTTTGAATGTACACATATTCCTTTAATAAACTGTGAGCTGCTTAAAAGCAGACAATAAGTCTTCCTTATCTCTCTTCCTAGCATTTAGTGCAGGGTCTGAACCGCACTGGATACTCTGCAAAGACTTTCAGAATGAGTAAATGAGTGGGTAAAATGTCATTCCATCCAGAAGAGCTACATAGTTATAAGTTGGACAACCTTGAGTCTAAAAACTCAGCCACTTATTTGTGTGAATTTCAACAGCTTAATCTCATTGAATGTTTCCTCACTTCTAAAATACAAATAATAAAAAAATGATTAAATGGAACTGTCATGATGACTATAATGTATGTCATATGCCTATATAAATTCCTAACCCTTATAACCCTTAATGGTTAGTTTATTATTCGCTATAGTAGATGCTCTTTGTGCTACTCATCTCCCATGAACCCTACAAATAAATGTAGCCCAGTCAAGGGCTGACCTTTAGTATCTGCACTTCTCTGCCAGTAGTTTCATTCTAGAACTTCACGAGACTTCCCTGCCTGGGTTTGGAATGTCCAAAGTACTATTAGTAACCAAAAATGGATAGGGGCCAGTGTACAAATACTTAGTTTCTTCACCACTCAAGAGGGACACCTCTGAGTCTTTGCCCTGTCAACCATCGTAGTATTTTGAGTTTCTGCAGGATTATGCATCGCAAGGGTAGCTGGTTTCAGGGAGCACTATTTGGTGGTTGCTTTTCTTCTCTTGCTCCCATACTTCTCTCACGGTTTTTTTTTGTTGTTGTTTTTTTGTTTTTTTTTGGGGGGGGAGACAGGGTCTTGCTTTGTAGTTCAGGCTGGCCCTGAGCTCACTATGTAGCCCAGGCAAGCCTCGAACTCAACAATCCTCCTGCCTCTGCCTCCCGAGTGCTGGGATTATAGACTTGAGCCACCATGCCCGGTATTGTTGTTTGTGGTTACTGGGGATCAAACCAGGAACCTTGCGCTTTCTAGGCAGGCACCGGAACCACTGAGCTAAATCTCCGGCCCTCATGGTGTTTTTGTATCTCCCAAATAAATCATTTTCTTTTTAAAACCCATGTCAGAGAGTCTACATTTGGAAAGTTGGAGGTCTTTCTTTAAAAATTTAATGGATATTATGAAAAATAAAATTTTCACATTTTGAAGATTTTGTAAAAACTTTGAGAAAAAAGCATCAAGACTTTTAAGAGAAGTCTAATGAGATTTTTCCTCTTCTTCTTGATTACAATTACAGCGGAGATTTTAACCCATATTTTGTTGTCCCATGAACTCATCACAGACCCTGTCTCTGAGTCGTGATTACGAGAAGTACTCCATGGTCCTTTTTTGTGGTGCTCCCCAGCTTTCACGCACACACTGTACCACTTAGCTACACACGCGGCCGCGGGTTGTCTTAACTTTGAAGAGCTCTGTAGCAGGGCCCACTAGAAAAGGATAATGGCATATTTCTCTTTTTCTAGGAAGGATTCTACACTTGTCTTGGGTCTTCCTTGAGAAGATATTAGAATAAGATCAACCAGAGTTTCAACCTTGTAACCTCCTCTCTGTCTTTCCTCTCTGACACTCTTTCCTCCTCCCAATGATCTTCAGGTGTGGTTTCAGAATCGAAGAGCCAAGTTCCGCAGGAACGAGAGAGCCATGCTGGCCAACAAGAACGCTTCCCTCCTCAAATCCTACTCAGGAGACGTGACTGCTGTGGAGCAGCCCATCGTACCTCGGCCCGCTCCCAGGCCCACCGATTATCTCTCCTGGGGGACAGCCTCTCCGTACAGGTGAATGACTGGCTCACTGTCCCTCGCTCCGCTTCCACACGCTCCTCAACAGTCAGCCGCTCTCAAAGCTGCTCCTGCAGCCGGCTGACCGCTTCCTACGGGGTTGGCCTCTGCAGAGACACTCAACTTGCTGACATTCCCACATTTTCACAGGAGAGTCCTAGTTGCCCCAGGAGGAGGGTCTGGGGCAGAAGAGAGAGGGACAGGCCATCAGCAGTTTCCTCTTGGACTCAGGAACTCTTGCGAAGGTTTCAAAGATGGGGAAGATTCCCAAAGAAAAGGTCACTTAATAATAGCTGTGCCCAGTGTCCCTCCTGTAAGCATTTCAGGATAAAACCACCCCATTTCCAAATTTGAGAGGTTTGCTTTAAAATGCTCAATTAGGGAAATAACACGTAAGGCTTTAAGTTTAAGATCAAAGGCAAACTTCATGGTAAAATGGATTTGGAATCAAAACAACAGCAAAAAAAAAAGAGAGGCCAGAAGAAAACAGAGAAAGGGAAGAAGAGAGTGACAGAGAAGGAAAGAAAGTCCAAATTCTTTCTGATCACTTTCATGATCTCCATTCCCTTGTTAATAGGTGACGATTTCTTATAATCCCAAATGCCTTTTCATTCTATTGATAACTTTTATCTACCTTCTGGAGATTTCTTTGGGGGGGATCAGTGTGTATATGTGAGTGTGTATGTGTGCAAGCATGTGTGTGTGCATATCTTTTAAATAAAATTGTGTAATTCACATTAACCTTTTTACAAAAAAAATGAAATATTTTGAAGATAACAACAGAGTAGTATTTCAAACTCATAGATTATTAGCCTCCATTTATTATGCTTTTCAGTACACACAAGTTGATGCCAATAGGGAAGCCAAGACACATGTGCTCAACTAATTGCAATTGCTTCAAGTGTCTTTCTTTAAACTTCTCCTCAACAACTCTAGGAAAATAAGTCATGGCCTCAGGCTCTCTAGGGATGATTTCTCTGGAAGAAGTATTCACAAGTTCACTTATTATGCCTTTATTTACCTTTTAAAGGTTAACTATTCCCTGAAAAAAATTAAAACTAATCACAAGAGATTACATCCTAGCTGAAGCTGAACCCCAAAGTGAAAATGCACATTTGTGAAATGTAAATACTTAAATATTTTGTAAAAGTTGGTAGTTCTAATTCAAGCCCAAAGCTTGCCTAAATGTTCTTTCTGCTTCATATCAGTTCTTGAAACACCATAAATAAATTAGGAATTTCTTTCATATTCCTTGGTACGAAGTTAGCCTGAATTATCTGGCCTTGGTATACAGAAATGACATAGATATCACAGAGAAGCCCTACCTAATCTCCTCTTTCCCCTCAGCCTTGTTCATTCTGAAAGATTAGTTTTATATGCATGTCCTAGTTACCGTTTTAAAGATTAGTTGAATCTCTGTAACATTTTTTTCATAGGATTTACTAAAAACATTCTGCAGCCCATTGTGAAGTCATATATTATTTAATATTTTAAAAGCAGAAGACTTCATTTCTGTCACAAGTATCAGTAGTCCATCAAATCATCAAATGGCTAATGAAGTGGTTATAGTTCAAAGCTTGATGCTTCAGGATTTCAGGTTTGAATTTGTTCAGAACTAGAATACAATTTATTTTTTTGCTTGATATTCTGTAGGAACTTTTCATACCAGCTGTAAACTGTCCAGACTGCTGCCACATGGTCCTTACAGTAGGATGCTGAGCACAGCATATGACACAAATGAACATGAAGTTCTTCCTGAACTATCACATAACCTGGACCAAAGCAGAAGTCCAGCCTCCAAACTGCACCATTTGTGTTTCATATATGGGCATCTAAATTAAATTATTAATGTGGCAATCTACTTGTGCCTTTTTGGTAAATATTCTATTTTAATTGAAAAGATTATATAGAAGTTTAGAATAATTTTCAAAAATGTCCATGATTCCACATTTTAACATAAACAGTTTATTCATTTTGGGGATTACAATTCTGTATTTTAAATAAGTTAGTTTGAGTGTACATATTATTTTGTATTCTGCTCTTTCCTCTTAAAATCATATAACCTATTATGCTTTACTTATTTGATGGTATGAATATATATCATTTCTCTTAGAGAGTTTGTAAAAATTAAAGCAATACCATAGAAACTGTTTATATTCTGTAATAAGAATAAATTAATCTCATATAAGTAGAAAAGCCATGGTTTAAAGTGGTAATTTAATCAATAATATTTTTAACTCTATGTTGACTTGCGTGTTTATATTCGGATTAATTGCTAAAAGTGACAAAACACTATTCTGTTATATGCAAGTTTTCTGCTATGTTTAGAATCAAATATATTTTGATGTCACACTTTGAAGACTGCCAGAAAGTATAACTATTGTTAAGTAAAGCAAGCAGTGAAAGAAAAGGAAATGATACACCCTTTGTGTTGTGGAAAATCAACCCGATATTCTTGTTGGTACTATAATGTCAAGTTAGTTACTTTGCATATGGCATTCATTAAAAGGCATTTCTCTTGATTAATCCTTGGAACACTACTGTGTGCTAGCTCGATCTTTTCTCCAGTTTAAAGAAGACTGAACACCAGCCCAATTTTAGGTCTTGAGCAACTAGAATCAGATTTAGTTCTTGTGATTCCTGTTTCTGCCTAATATATTAGGTCACATGAGTATAGTTTCACTCCAACTCAGTATTTCACTGTATTGGGGTTAGTAAATGCTGTAATACTGGGAAACTAAGCATGTCTTCTGGATTGGAGGCGTGCCTCCCGTCAGTGAGGCATGCCTGGGAGCTGTACTCCGGACATGTGGGCATCCCATCGGGATGCTGCTGTGTGCGGTTCGGTCAGGCAGCCCAGAGGGAGTGACTAGATGGCCCGTCACTGGATTTCTCAGCTGTTTCCTGGAACATGGGAATCAAAAAGCAGTTATTTGTCTGTGCTAAGAATTATGAGCTGGGAAATAGCCAAGACATTATTTCCTGGCTGTGTTTTACATTCAGAGTGGTTTCTGAGAGGAGAGTGACATTGATAATTGTATGAGGACAAGAAGGATAAGCCAGGGCTGCCCATGACAAACTGGGACACGCAGTTGGCTCTAATTACAGCATGTCACGACCTCGATCATTTTCTTGAGCATGTTGCAGAGGATGATATCGGGGAAGCAACTGAGTCACCAGAGCAGCAAAGGGTTGCACAATGCGGACACTATTGACCTACCAGGTGTATTCTTTATTTGCCTGTGGTGACTTGAAGGAAGATTTCTTTTGGAATGTACACTCACTGCTTAGCCTTAAATAATTTTCATGAAGCAGACTGAGAATGAATCACACAGATCCCTGGAATGATTCAGCCTCACTAATCTTCTCGCGCTTTGTCTCTTGAATAGCAGTTAGTAAACAAGGGTCAGACTTTTGACTATTATTTAAAAAGAAGTAGCCAGGAAACCCTTCCTCAGTGACTTCTCTTCCCGGGAGAGGTAGATAGCCAATGGCCTGGCTCCACAACATGAGACTTCAGTGTCATCTCCGGAGGGAGGGCTAGACTTAGAAGAAAACAGGTGAAAGTGAAAGAAAGGCCGACTGTCCTTGTCCGGATTCCCTCCTACCCTCTTCCTCTTCCGCCACCTCCCCCTCCCCCCCCCCAGTTTGGTCACGGTCACGGTCATGGTGCTGCCTGACACCTGCTGAACGCACTTGGCTCATTTCTCCCTTTCACACTTTCAAAAATAGATCCTCGTCCCTCCCAAGATGTTGTTTACACGAGGGGCTTCATAACGGATTCTAACGGAAGACACTGAAAAGGTAACTTGTCAGAGGGGGAGAAGGGTGGCTGCTGGGGGTAGGGATTAAGGGGGAATTAAGTCTGCTTAAGAAAGGGGAGCTGAAGTCCCAGAAATGGAAGCCAGAGCTGTAAGAAAAGGTGTCCACAGAACTCAGAGTAGCGTGAGACTCAAGGGTAGAACTCAAAGGCGGCTGTGCTTGCATCACCTGGGCCACGTTCAGGCAACTGCGATTCAGTAGGTCCAGCGTGGACTTCTTTCCAAAGTGATGCTAAACCTGTTCACACTCAGTACCTACTTTAAAAAAAAAATCAATTCAAAGGGCAATGTGGTGGAGGGGTGAGTAATGAGAGGTAAAGAAAAAATGTGACGGTAATAAAAAAAGGGAAACAAAATTTACGTATTTAGGAGGTGGCGGGTTGTGGGTGGGTAGGGGAGCAGGAGAAAATGAGAATTAAATCGTGTCATATACTGGTACAACTTCCCAGTATTCAGTGTGATCATGATGGGCATATACAATGTACCAATAGAGATAAAAATAAACAAAAAAATTAATTCAGTATATTGGCACATTTTAAGTATGCATTATGATCACATTCAGCATTGAGATTTTGTACCTCTGCATGACAAATCTTGAGGTATTTTTTTTCCATTGCCCTTCCCTCCCTTTTAATAGAGGTTTTCAAAAACTGGAGGGGCAGGGCGTGGTGGCTCACGCCTGTAATCCCAGCACTCGGGAGGGAGAGGCAGGAGGACTGCTGAGTTCGAGGTTTGTCTGGGCTACATAGTGAGCTCAGGGCCAGCCTGAACTACAAAGTGAGACCCTGTCTCAAAAAACAAAAACAAAAACAAAAAACAAAAAACAAAAAAAACTGGAGGGTATGAGCCAGGGATCAGAATTGTGTTCTTGTCCTTACCTTTGTTGCTAGTCAGCTCACTGATTTCTTGTGTAGACTTGGTTCTAAAATTGAGTTTGTAGCAGTTTCCCTATGACATATCTCACCAGAGTGTTTGGAACCCATAGACAAGCTATGTGCATTTAAAGAAGGAAATACAAAATTTTGTGGGCAGTAAAAGGTTTTGTGTGAAGAGTTTTTATATATATGAGAACACTCCTAGAAAGAAAAGTTAAACGTTGCAGAAGAATTGCTGAACATGTAGTACAAACAGAATGTTTATCATGAATGTGGTGCAAGTATATCCATTTATAAAATTAAATGTGTATTAAAATCAACTTCAGAATTTCAAAAAACAAAGTTAGAAATGCTTAAGTCACACAAGATCACTTCTACAATGATTCATGACATTTCCCTTTAAAACTAAATTTTCCCTATTAAAACTAAATTTCCCTACTAAAACTAAATATTCCCTAAATACCCAAACTGGCATTGAGCTTTCTTGGGCAAAGCGAGAATATTTCAATTATCCTTGCATTAATTAAAAAAAATCAGAGATGGACTCCAACTTCTGCACATTAGAGAAACTGTGGCCTTTGAAAGAAGCTTGAGCTGGTCAAACCAGTATTTTCAGAAAGCCCTACAGACTTCTTGGGCTGACAGGTTTGTCTTTGGGGTTAAAATTTTAAAGAGCTTTTCATCCTTTGATCAAAAGGAATAAATAGAAAATAAAATTAAAATTGAGAACTGAGCCAAGGACTTTGTTTCCCTAGCTATCTTCTACTGTTTGTAATTAATAGTATTCACACCAAGGATAAAATCAGAAGGGCAGATGTCTCTAAGTTTCCTGGCCTTAAAATCATACCATGAATAGTAGTTTCTGAACTTATTTAGCATTCAGCAGTTATTTTAACAGATTTTCCCTTTACTACAACCTCTCAGGGTAGATTGAGTTGACTGTAAATGATTTGTCCCCAGTGAAAACAGCACTCCTACTCTTCGAGTGGGGCCAGCATTCTACTGTCTGTGGCTGGGCTGCATCTGTTAAGAATCTCCAAATAAGGACATAGAGAGATTTCAAGCTTAAACTCTGGGGAAGGCTCAGGGCAGGCTTGCTGAGTCAGCAGACATGGGGCAAGCATTTCTTTTTCATCTCTAATGTTTCAATGCATTTTATGTAAGTTCTTGGTCAAAGATATAAAAACTTTACTAAAAATTAAGTTAAAATGGTGCTTTAGCCAATTCTGTAAACTCAATCCCAGATTTAGTTCATAACTGAACCCTGCTAAGTAGGAAAACACGGCTCCTGCTTAGAAGCCAAGGTCACCACGTAGGATGTCTAGCTGTTGTTAAGCAGATTTTTGGTTGTTATTCTATATGTAACCTACACAAATAACTTAGTTTTAGTCTTATTTATCCCCGGAAGTTTAATCCTGAATAGGAAGGAGTAGTCACTTTTCATGGTTTGAATGGTTCCCCAAATAGGTTGGAAACAGCTAATTGCCCTTGTAGCTTTCTGTCCTGTGGCAGAACGCTTCAAGGTTCTCTTTCTTTTTCTAAAAGAAAACTGAGAAGTTTCTATGATGTATGAAACAGGTGGTCATGAACATTTTCTCAGATTGGCAGCTCCTTAATGCTCTCTGGCCTGTGTTGTCATTTTAGGAAACCAATCCTTGCCATCTTCAAATGCCATCTTTAAAGCATGACTAAGCTACTTTTATTGGGATCACTCATTAATTCTATCTTTTCTGACTTGTAACAGGTCTTGTTTATTGTTGGCATGTTCAAGGACTGCTCACTGATTGCCTATACGGCACATTTATCACAAGTTGCAAAACTAGACCCATGTCAAGCTACCAGAGGAAAACAGATACCATTTGGAATAAGTTAATTAATGTCTTCAAAGTTTATAAATATCACAAACAAAAATTCTCAAATATATCAGGTGAAAATGGTATCACTTATGAAGCACTTAGGAAACTGCAAAATTCATGCATTCATATAAATTCCTTGCCTATTCCACATCCTACTTAAAATGAGAGGTTCCTAGACGACATGGCCACAGACTCACTGTACTACTCCCATGCTGTTCATATACCAGAACTGCCACATAATTGGACAAGGGCACAGTTCCCTACTGTGAAAGTGCAGACTACCATTTAAGTGAAAAATGTCTTGGAGAATATCCATCTTCTGTGAAACATGTGATCCTAATTCCCATGTATTAGTTTTTAAGTAAGAAAATATATAAACATTCATCTCTTCAAATATTAGTGTCTGGCCGGCATTAAAGAGGAATACTTCAGCATTTCTAGGAAATGTATTACTATAATAAGTCGCCAGGCTAGACCATCTGACAATACAGTTGTAGATGAGGCAGTGCTGACAGCATGAGTGGTATCTTGTAGACAAATCTGCAATCATGATGTAATAGACACTTCCGGAAAACAGCAGCAGCAAGTTTTTAAACTAAAATATATTAAGGTTTCATTTTCCTTTGGTAGAAATGTGGAACACATTATGGTTATCAAAGAAAGGGTGAATCTCTGTTCAATACAACCTTGCTTGCTCAGAATCTCAAAGAATGGAAAAACATCTCTCAGGAAAGCAAGTCAAGCAATTACAAGTACAATACACCATGACAATCTACAATTTATCACCAGAAAATATATTCTTTGTGTTCTGTCGCAAAGTTTTATCCATTGAACTTTAATCTCAGTTCTTATCAATAATACAGATATCTCATAATTCCAGCTTGTCTTCTCTGTGTTGAAAATGGCAATAACTGTGTATCATCTTTAGGGCTTTTTCTCACAGACACCTGGTTGAGAGGCTCATTTGGTCAGTCCTATAGTAATGACTTAGGTACATATTTTAAATGCAAGGATGTCTTTTATTAGCTATTAGTTCTTTAGGTCCTTGATATATCGTAGAAATTGCTTGAATATAGCAGTCTTGAATGGATGTGTGTAATTCATCTGGAAAGTTAATGATGATATGTATGTGAGTTTTGAAAATATCATAAATCTCAGTTTTTGGTGCACTCTAAAATAATCAAAAATATATCCTACCTCAATAAGCCATATGGTCCTTTATTTCACTCCTAATTTAAACATGCCTCAACCATAGGATCTTCTGGCTCTGTCTTTGTATCATCTCTCACACACACACACACAACTACCCACACACACACACAATTACCCACACATTTATACCAAGGCTTTAAGACTTTTAAATTAAAGATAAGTATTTCTGGAAAGATGGAGCAGTCTGGAACTAATTATATTTCTTTAATTTGATTTTCTGGGCTTAATTGCTAGTAACCGAGATGAAATATGCTAGTATGAGTCTAATCATCTGGTGCCCCAGATAGCTGTCAATGATATATTTTCTCTTTTTGTAGAATGGCTTTAGTTTTCTCTCTTTCTGATCTTGTCATTTGATCCTCAGAACCACAAACTGTTATGTGGCTGACAAAATTCCATTGGAATGAAGACAAGAAAAAGTACATGGCATTCCATTTTCAAGTTTATCTCATTCCAACTCTCAGTTCAAAGAGATTTTGCTAATCTTAGAAACAGCTAGAAACATTTTCATTTAGTTTAAATGAACCTTCTTTTAACTATTTAGTATAAAGTGAAAAATAATTTTCGGCAAGGTCTACAACCTCATTTCTTTTTTTTTTTTTTTTAAAGTCTCCACTCAACAGTCTATCAGTGGTACATTTCTGCTTAGTGGTTTTATTAGGTCTTAATTATACCTTCTGATAATGAAAAGCAACCCCAGGTTTTTCTGAGAATTAAGTACAGTGAAAAGCGGTTGCCTCTGAGTTCAGGAGGGTGACACTGGGACTCCTGATAGGTTATTTAGGAAGTTTTAACTTTTTCAAAGGAACTGACCCCAAAAGTAATGTGTATTTCTAAAGTACTTTTGAAGAGAGATTAGAAAATCAAGGTCAGTTGATAGGAATGTCTTAATTTGGTAATGCTTTGTACTATCAACCAGTAAATCAAGAATGGCGGAGAAGTTATGTTGCTTTTTTAACTGATTTTTTCTAGCACATTATTTATTAAGGTATTTATCAATCATCCAAAAAGTGTTAAAATTAAGGTCAGTTACCCAGAATAAAGAAGCAAAGTCCTCTTTAGGACTCAACTTTAGGACTCAACATCAACTGCTTGGTTTTCTTCATCACCTACAGGCTGAGTGAAATAGGCAGAGAGATTAAGGATTGTGTTAGCTGATAAAGCATCTGCTACTCAACTTGAGCAACTTTCTTCTCACACCCTGGAAATAAATCATTACTCAGTGCATTCAAAATAGCAAATACCTTCCCCTCTCCTGTCTCATTCTCCTACCCTATAAAACATGGCTGCCTTTCCCTACAAGCCTTAGAGTAATGGAAAGCTGGAGCTGTCTGAGGCCCCGAAGGTCATCTTGCCCGGGCCCTGCCCCTCCCTGCCCCCTTCCCGAGAGTACATCCACCTGGGGCACAGACCCACAGCTTTGTGAAACTAATGCCTGTTATTCTCCCTGCTTTCTCCTTTGTCCTACAGCGCCATGGCTACTTATTCTGCCACATGTGCCAACAATAGCCCTGCACAGGGTGTCAACATGGCCAACAGCATTGCCAACCTGAGACTGAAGGCCAAGGAATATAGTTTACAGAGGAACCAGGTGCCAACAGTCAACTGAGGAAAAGCAATAATTAAACAGGCCTAAGAAGAAATCAAAAATCATAAGACACCTATCCTGCTCTGTCATTTCTTCCTCCGCTGGAAAAAAAAATGTAAAAAACAAACAAACAAACAAAGCAGAACCTAAATATTGGGACCATGGCAGAAAAAGCAGGAGAGGAGCAAAATGAAAATTAGTTAAGAAATGTTTCTCCTCCCTCTGAGATACCACATCATTTGTTTCCGTACGTGTTTGTTTTCCCTTCTATTCATGCTTTGCTTAATATACTCAAAGTTTCCTCAGTTAAGTTCAGCCGACTCATCCCATAATTATATGAGGTTTTCAGAAAATCTTCAGCAGCCAAAGAAAGCACATGCATATTGAGAATGAGTATCTGTCGTCTCCCCATCAACCTGTCTAAACCCCAGGCACTTACTGTCATCTTCCCAGTTCTCCCTAGAAGCTTTTGAAAAGCGAAATTCTGTGAAGAATGTGTGCCCAAGGTGATGCCCTTTCTCATTTCCATGTCTGCTGGACATGGTAAGGTTTTTCATCAGCCATTGGAAAAAAACTTTTGGCCACCAGATTGTTGATCAATGCAATTGGCTGTGTCTGGCTAATTCTAAGCTCTAGATATAAACTATAGATTTCTCTAAACTGCATATTATTATATCACTATCAGCATCACCCCATATCCCCTTCCAATTTTCCATCTTGAATTAGAGATACTTGTTGTCTCTGAATAATTTGCTGTCATAGGTCATGTGACAAAAGTATTTTTCACTCAAGAGAGGAAGAGAAGTTTCTCTGGGGTAAAAATGACTGAATTGTGAAAGGCACAAGCTCCATCTTTTTGGTGCCTTAAGAGTAGTCAGATGCACGCTTATATAAATACTGTATATATTTATATATTATATATATATAAAATATTGCAAGCTCAAGTTTGCAGTTTCTCAACCTCTACAAAAAGCAAATTTCACTCCATCACTACTATCTATATCTCAACAGTGATAAAATATTAATTAGGTATCTTGCTTCTTTTCTTATTCTACATAAAATTTTCATTAAGGCCACAGAACAATTGGCAGGGGAGCTGTTCAGTAATAGGTCTCATGTTCACACTGGGGCTTTCCAATGAATTAGACATTATGGAGATGTCTTTGAATTTAGAGCCTGAGCTCTATTCTGAAACTCATGGGAATTACACTCAGAGGAGAGAAAGACGGTTAGTCCCCTTCTCTGTTTCATTGCTCAACAGAAACATGGAAGACAAAACATATGTTTAAGTGGAATACATAAAAGTTTGTCTAAATTCTAAAAATTTTAAAGGTAATTGTATAACTTTATTTTTTAGTACCCTGAAATGAAGCTTAGCATCTAGGGCTGGGACTCAGGACTGACATTTCTCTGTTTCTATCTCTTTGTTCCCAGCCATATATTTGTAACTTGCCAGGTGGACTTGATCAAACCACATTACCATGCAGTGCCTCAGTTTACCTATTTATACAATGGGTTTGACAATACTTACCTACCTCACAGGGGTGTTGTGAGGCTCTATTCTTTTTCTGCTTCATTCTTTCCTATGTTCTGATGTGTACGTCTAATACTCTGTGGCCATGGGAAGAAAGGGCCTATAAAAATGTACAATGTCAATGGAATGATATGGTACCTGGATGCCTTATTTCTAGCAAGGAAACGCCACCTTGCTGTACATACTTATAACCTTGTGTTTGGAAATGAGAAATAGGTATATATTTTCAGATATCTCAAAAACCACAACATTTGACCAAAGAATAATTTAAGACACACAGAATAGACATATTTTTAACTTATATTCTTTTTCTGACCTACTTGGTTCTAATCATTTTAGTTACCAGTGATTAAAAAGCTTTAGATTGATTTTAGCCAAATGTATCAACTTTGTACTGAGAGTGACAGGCAAGGAATTTAGGGTATAAAATGCACTTTTGGCACACACTTGCATTTCC
Organism: Thryonomys swinderianus; assembly: GCA_004025085.1. NCBI lineage: Eukaryota > Metazoa > Chordata > Mammalia > Rodentia > Thryonomyidae > Thryonomys > Thryonomys swinderianus. The sequence continues at coordinate 9,106 of PVIC010014372.1, read as the reverse complement.
TTAGGTATATCAGATTGGATTGAGAATGGTATTTTTTTCAGTCAAGTAGCCACCATCTAAAAATGTATTTCAGGTGTTGAGCTTCTGTGTCTTTCAGTAGTGAGAAGAAATCCCAACTTATGTATTTTGTTTTCAACACCTGATTCTCTCTTCTTGTAACACATTATTAAAACATTTCTTAGGAATGGTTCATGTAGGTTGGCTGAACAGCACTCATTGCTTGATTCTAGGGAGTCTTTCAATTAATATTTTGTCTCATCAATTGCTGTGGACCACTAAGGGTCAAAGGAACATGTCCTTCCAACCTGAGACATTCTTTGATTTGGGCAATAAATGGAATCCAAGAGACTGCTCACGTTAGGAGTGTGAAATTGTATGAGCACAGCTAAAAGAGAATCTGTATTACAGGAAAGGAACAGAAATCACACACAAAAGGGTTTGGCTAAGGAGGATAATGTCAAAAGAGAATCTTAGAAGGAAGAATCCTAGAGCTAGAGGGCCATGCCAAAGAAACCCCTTTGAAATCTTTACGCAGACATTCGGTTCCATGATCAATAGAAGGTCATAAACGTGAAGAGTATGGGTAATTACAGGGTTTCACCCAGTGCCTTAGGTAAGCAGTGCCTGGTCATACATAGAGTAACCAGTGCTGGTCAGCCACGTGAATGTTCATTGCTGGTTAACTAATTCCACAAATGTCTATTATTTGAGCATTTGATCAAAGAGTGTACACGTAGTGGCAACGAGCTCTCAGTTCTGTTCATCTGTTATTGATTTTTAAGTACAATTTTGATATGTGATTTGGAGGGATAACATTCTGGCTCTTGAGCTAGTTGTCAGAGGACAGTGCCACCAACTTTGAGCATAACTGTCTCCCGTCATTCACTCAGATGCAAACAAGCACGTGCAAACTGTGTCTCCAGTCCCTCCTCAAAGAAGGTGCTGATTTGTAGGAAACGGCAGATTAAGTTAAATCAGAAGAGGTGACCTAATAAAAAGGGAATGACATAATGATATAAAGGTCTCATAAAAAGTGTAATATGTAAATTATATCTTGCTTTATGATGTAAAATACATTGTTTGCGTTAGAATAGAAATGATTTCTTTTCAATAAAATGAAAGAAGGATACTATAATGTCTTTTGTTATGTACCTTGGTGCCTGCTAATTCTCTTCTTTTTAAAGTTCAAAAGCACAGGTTTGCTAGGACCCAAGATTACATAGAGAATAGTGAAGAAAAAAAGATTGATACACAAGAGACCTTTTCATTGGAATATATAATTTCTTATATAAGAAAATAGTCTATTGTTCTTCAAAAACAAAGTCAATTGTAGGAAGACAAGATATTAATAATGTAGAGTGAAATTTCTGAGTCAAAAGCAGTTTCTTTTTACTGCCAACTTTAACATCCATGACACTAGACACAAAAAACACTTCATGCAAAGCACAACTTTTTACTTTAAAATGAAGAAATAGCAAAATAAAAAACTATATATCATTGTGCATAGCATAGAATAATATTGAAGAGAATAGAAAAACCACATTGTGAGACATAGGCTCTGTCTTCATACCATTTAAAATCCCCTGTCTTTCCATTTTCCTTTCCTCTTTTCATTCCATTCTTCCAACCAGTATTTAAGCTTAGCCACTTTGTAGCTCATAGACGTAGAGTTCTGAAGAACTCAAAAAAATTATTCGCTCACATTAAACTCTTGAAAATATAACATATAGTTATATGACATTTTGTTCCCTTTGGATTATAACCTACTAGAGTAACAGAATGTTATAATAAATGAATTAAACAAATGATACCTTCAAGAAGCAAATGTTGACATTCTGGATTTCTTGAACTACATATCAAAATGTTATTCTAGCTATAAAAAGATAGCATTTTTAAGAGGAAGATAGCCAGGTCATCACAAATTGAAAGCATCTGAAAGCTATTTCCTAGAGTCACATATTTATTTGCTTAGTGTCATTCAATTGGGCAGAGGTGAAATAAGGCTAGCAAACCTAGACAGCTAGAAAAACTTACACATGTGCACAAGTAGACGGGAACAGAAATGCTCATGGTTTGCCATAACAAATATTGGAAATAAACAAATTGTCTATCAGTGAGAGAATAAACAAAATGTTATAAATTCTTACTGTGGAGAATTATTTACAAATGAACTACAACTACACAGCCTCACTTGGGTACTTCTCAGATGTATAACTCTCAAGAAGGAACATGTTATAGGAAAGTTTGTAACATTGTATATAAAGTTAAAACCACAGGCTACAATCACATACTGTTTGTGAACACATATATGTAGCTCAAATATAAAAAGAGTACAGGACTGAGAAATTATATCAGAAAATTTCTGAATTGTTTCAGAAATTATAGTGAAAACTTAAGAAGGCAGGAGATAGGATTAACACAGGTATCCTGAGTTTTTTAAATTCTTATTTTTTAAAATATGCTAAATACATCATGACAAAATATTCATGTTCAACAAAAGCTGAGTAGTGAGTACACTATGTTTATATTAATCACTGTATTTGTCTGCCCTTGTTATAAATGTAAATGTACAAAAGAGAGGCAATACACCTTTTTTTACTCCAAATACAATTTTTTGGACTAATATCACTATTTATACTTAACTCAGTGATTTTCTTACAACCTACCCTTGTTTTACAAAATTAATTTAATATAGTTTTTTCTCTGTAACAATACAATGGAAACTGGTGATATTGCTTGCTTTCAGAAGGGAAACTGGGTGGATGATGTGAAAAAGACAGAAAACCTTTTTATTGTAGATCTTTTGAATTTTGATATATGTGAACTTACTAATTGAAAAGTTTAATTATTTTTAATTTTGTAAAATGAGGCAATGCACTTCCTCTCCCTCTCCTTCACCTTCTTCCCCTTCTCCTTCTTCTTCTTCTTTGCAGTACTGGGGATCAAACTTGGGCCCTTGTGCTTCCAAGGTTTGGATGGTACCACTTGAGCTAAATCCCCAGCCCTGGCAATACACTTTTAAAACCTAGGCAGGGGGAGCTGTCAAGGTAGCTTTGGGATGGATGTGTCTGTGCAATCCTCAGTTTTGCTCTAGCTAAGCAAAGAAGTGGTGTGTAACAATACATTTTTAAGAAGTCCAAAAAATGTTTGCATATAACAACACAACTAATCAAGGTTTTTGGCATAAAAAGTCAGTATTTGTGAAATATTTTTACTAAAAAGAAGTTCTTCATTCACTCTTGTTTCTAAACTCCCACCAGCAGAGATTTATTCCTGCCTCCATTACACAGTTTCTGTAAGTTTTCCATTAGCTGTGCTGCGTGCTCAAACCTGCCAAGTCCTTCAGATGACTATTGCTTACTCTCATGACTGCTTGGATTTAAAGTAATAGAACATAGTTTTGATGTAGAAGATAGTTTAAGAAAGCGAGCATGTGGCATGGTAATCCCACTGCAGAATAGCAAACATTAACAGAAGGGAAATTTCAGGAAACGACATGCTGTAATGAGATCTTGGACTTAGTTCCAGTACCTGCTTAGATGCTTTCTTTTAGTGCAATCTTGGGTAAGTTACTTATCTCGCCCACAGCTCTTTGTTTTTTGTTTTCCAAATTATGAACTACATCATAAATTGGTAGGCAGAATAAATAAGATGAAACATCAACACACTACCCATATGCTATACACTACCCACATACCCAAGAAAAGAGTACCTACACTCTAGGTAGTCTTTTCTTTCCATAGTACCAAGACTCAACTCACATATAACAACAGAAGCTAATGCTGGAGGTCAGGAGACACGGGGTGTCTATGTGGTCTCACAGCAGAAGGAATTCAAAGCAAGGGAAGTGTTGCAGCAGGAGAAGGAAAGAAAGTGCAGAAAGGAAAAGAGAAAATGGATGGAATGTATGGGACTGCCTCGTTCTTCCCAGTATTTACAAGATTTTTTTTTCCCCTGTTGCTTAGCTACTCTTAAAACTCAGGGTTTGGATTTTTTTATACAGTATAAAAATGGCACAAGTTTCAAAGTCGCCTTTCTCAGTCCAGTGGAAATTTTACACAACAGTAACCGAGGAGACCTCTGAAGAATTTCTTTTTCTCTTTAGAAACAAAGTAGCTTAGTCCTAACCCTAGCACCCAAAGCTTAGCAAAGCAAATTTAATTTTTGAGAGAAGACAAATCCCTGGAACTATTTTGTTTCTACCCCTTCTACCTGATGTTATTTTTTCTGTACAATGCCTCATCTTGTCAGAGATGAAGTGTCAGACAGTGGTCAGCAGAGAATTTTCCTCATCTTGAGAGAAGTCCCTGCTTCTCCTGGCCTACTCCATGCCCTTTTAACTTCAAGTAAGTTTTCAAAGGGCTTACTTGAAATAAATGGTTTTCTTACGAAAGAAGAAAAAGATCCTTGTAGGCTTATGAGTAAGTATGCACTTATCTTTCTCTAAGACTCAGTAAATGTGCATCTGGTGTGACTCCTATCAGCCTCTGATTTATATCACAAAGCACCTAACTCAACCCCTGATGTCCCAGGGGAAAAAATGCACCTCCTTAGCCATCTCATTCAAAATAAAGGAACTACTGGTGATCAGGTGGAGTTTTAAAAACAGTGCAAATATTCTGTAGTTGTATTCAGTAGTTGCATAACATGCAAAGGAGGATTTTGGAGATATGAGAAAATATGAGAAAATATTTGCGAATATGAGAAAATATATATTAGTTGAATACAGAGCCAAAGGAACTTGATTTGTTTCTGATCAAACACAATGGGGTTGCCACTTAATGAGTGGGAAGCCAATAAGCATAACCACAAGATAAAATAGTGAAGGAAGGTCTATTACTTCCAGTAAGCAAGGAAAACACTAAGGATAACTGCCAAAGTGGCAGTTCTTCTAACACAGGAACTTGAAGAGTTTTCTGGGGAATTCATCTACATTGGAAAGACTCATCCTTCTCTATAGAGGTGGCCACGTTTCTGCACCTGATGAATTTGAGATCATGATTCTTTATATATCACATATCCAAAAATAGGAAGTTGGAATACCCCAGGGAAGAAAGTTCAGCATTGTAATGAGAGTAGAATGAGCAAAGTTTACCCCTGAGTTACTAGAAATGACTCTCAGTTACTAGAAGAGTAACTGAATGATTCTGCTTGTTCCTTATGAGTTTCTCTGAAGGGCCTTATTTGAAGAAAAATAAAAACCAATTATAAGACATAAAATGATGTTACCAATACTTAAAAGAGCAGCAGATTCTACCTTTGAGCACAGGTGCCTAACACATATACTCCTCCTGGGAGCTAATATATCCATATTAATGACAGACAATATAGACTTTAAGGCAAAGACCACTGTTAGGAATAAGCAAGATCACTATATAAGGGTAAAAAGAAGTTTCTCATGTTGGCCTACAGCAGTTGAGGAAGATGCCTGAGGCCACTATACTGGGCTGTAAGTAGTGATCACATAGGATATTATATAATAGTGTGATGCTCTCAGGTATAAATTTAGACTCCCTATGATCTTGTCTGCTGTGGTCTTTTATTAAGTCAACTGGATGAAACTTAGCAAGTAGGCTTCCTGAAAGCCCATTCACTTAGACTTCATAATCTATAATTGTGCAGGACTTAGGGGAGTGGAGATTTGTCCACCTCTTTGTCCTAGAAAATGTTCTATATATCCTGAAAGCACTAATTTTCTAATGAAAAGTAAGTGAGTTCAACTTACTAAAGCACTGCCTGTGTTTGGTCTTTTGAGCAACCAAAGCCCTCTACTGAAACTTGTTAAATCATGCTCCATTTTGCTTCCCCTGAAAACTGTTTTTGAGAAAATGAAAGGTGATAGAAGGGAACACAGAGACAAAAGAATTGAATATCTTTATGATACTTTAAATTAGTAGAGTAAATTGGTAGTTAAGAGACTATAAAGAATAATGCTCATCTTCACTTTTGAAGGCCTGATTCAGGAAATTTATTAAGGTAGGACTCCTGTACTCTTCTACTTGGTACTTTTGTCCTCAGTCTGGTAGCTTGAAACTTTGATATCCAAAAGGATTTTTTCAATATACTTCTCATTTATTAATACAAAGAAATGGACAAGAAATTTTGACTAGCTGAATAACATATCCAAAATTATGTTTCTTTGTTAGCACCCCTTAGGGCTTCGCTGTAGGTCTACTGTTGCTCAAGGCTTTAATCACTTACTTGTATAAAATAAAATTTCCATGTCTATCAATTTTTTGAATGACTCAAGCTCTGAAAGAATAGTTAATGTACTAAAATCATAGGAGTCATTTCAAGATGGTTCTCATTTTAAATACAGATCATATAATGGGTTAGTAGCATCTTAATCCCTGGGGGAAAATCCTACCTGGAGAAGTATTCTTGAAGATGGAATAATAGAAGCTTACAGAAAATTACAGCCTCCCTGAGACCTGGAATTGAGACACCTGGAAAACAACTTAGCAAAGAGAAAGAGAAGAGTTATGAGAGTCAAAAATGAGCCAATGCTAAAAATGCTAAAAATCAGAGAATCTGAAGACAAGGCAGGGAAAGTAACAGTATGGAATGTTAAGTCCAGCTCTCAGGGAGGTTGGCTTGACTCTAAACACGAGGTAAGCCTGAAGATGCTCTGCAACCCCAATAATAAATAACAGATTTGCAGTGATAATGCAAAGACAGGGTTAAAAGGGCAGCAGATTCTACTCCTTTGAGCATAGGTGCTTAACATGTATAGTCCAAAAGTTTGTGGTCATTGTAGGCATTAGTGTGGAGATTTACTCTGAAAATGACTCCCTACACATGGTAGGCTAGCACTGGAGAAAAAATCCTGTGCATCCACCATATTTAGGAGTGCTATAAACAAGAGTCATTTTGAGAGGGGCTTATTAATACTGAGCCATTCTGGGATTCAGAATTAAAAAAACAACCACACATGGAGTCACCTTACTGGAGTGACTTGATGGAAGACAGTCAGAGGAACAGTTACAGAGAGGAAGAAGGCTAGTTCCAGACATCCTGAGAAGTTTAAGCAACAGTGAGTTCAGGAAATAGAAGGAGAAGCCCGGCAAATTTCATGTGCTTAAATTTCTTCTGTGATTTTTTTCAGTGACACACTGATTATTCAAAAATGAATTGTTCATTAAATCTGCATGCAGTTTTGCAGTTTCTGTGGCTTCTTTTGCACTTTAATTCCATTATAATCTCATATAATGCAAGAAAATATTTCAGTTTTTTTGTATCTGATTAAGCTTACCTCATGATCCAAAATATGATTTATTTTGGAGAATTTTTCATGAGCTGCTTAGAAGATTATATATTCTGTAGTTGTTGGATGGAATATTTTCTAGATAACTGTTAAGTTCATTTGATCTATGGTATAGCTTAACTCTGTTTCTTTTTTTGTCTCAGTGACTTAATGTTTTGATGAAAATGGAATATTGAAGTCATCCACTATTAACGCATTTACACCTGCCTGTTTCTTTGTATTTAGTAGGGTTTATTCCCTGGAATTAGGTACACTCATATTTGGTGCTTAAGATTAATAATTTCTCTGTTTTCTTGATGGATTGTTGTCTTTACCAATATGTAATGGCCCTTTTGTCTCATTTGATATTTTTATCTTGAAGTCTGCTATGTCAAATATGAGTATAAATGACACATGCTTCTTTTGAGGGCCACTTTCATGTAATGTTTTCCCCATCCTTTTCACTTTCAATCCAAGTGTTTGTCAGTGAGGTATATTTCTTTTTTTTTTTTTTTGAGACAGGGTCTTGCTTTGTAGTTCAGGCTGGCTCTGAGCTCACTATGTAGCCCAGGCAAGCCTCGAACTCAGCAATCCTCCTGCCTCTGAATCCTGAGTGCTGGGATTACAGGCGTGAGCCACCACACCCGGCACTGTGGTATGTGGTATTGATGGCTGGTGGGCGTGAGTCACCATGCCCAGCATTCTATGTGGTTACCAGGATCGAACTCAGTACCTTGCACTTGCGAGGCAGGCGCCGGAACCACTGAACTAAATCTCCGGCCCTGAGGTATATTTCTTGCAAGCAACAATGAAAGGAGCCTTATTTCCCCATGAGTGTCTTTTAATTGGAAATAAGACCATTTACATTTAGTTATTCTAAGCAGGTCATGAAAAATTCTCCAAAATAAATCATATTTTGGATCATGAGGTAAGCTTAATCAGATACAAAAAACTGAAATATTTTCATGCATTATATCAGATTATAATGGAACTAAAGTGCAAAAGAAACCACAGAAACTGAAAAACTGCATGGAGAGTTAATGAACAATTCATTTTTGAATAGTCAGTGTGTCACTGAAAAAAATCACAGAAGAACTTTAAGCACTCCAGAATTAAATGAAAATAGAAATATAAGATATCAATATCTCTGAGATATAGCAAAAGCAGTATACAGATTCCATGTAATCCCTCATAAAATATCAATGACATTCCTCATAAAGGTAGAAAAAAAACTATAAAATTCTATGTAGACACAAAGCAGAATAGCCTAAGCAACAAAATCAAGGCTGGAGGGATCATAGTACTCAACTTAACGTTATACTGCCAAGCCATAGTAACAGAAACAGCACGCTACTGGTACCAAAGGAGACCTGTACACAAATGGAACAGGTTGAGGACATAGAAACAAACCCATGCAACTACAACCATCTAATCCTGAACAAAGAAGCCAAAAATATATACAGGAGAAAAGACAGCCTCTTTAACAAATAATGCTGGGAAAACCTGATATCTACTTGAAGAAGCCTGAAACTGTATCTCTGTCTCTTGCTTAAAAATTTATGCTAGGGCCGGAGGGTTAGCTCAGTGGTTCCGGCGCCTGCCTCGCAAGCGAAAGGACCTGAGTTCGATCCCCGGTTACCACATATAATGCTGGGCGTGGTGGTTCACGCCTGTAATCCCAGCACTCGGGAGGCAGAGACGGGAGGATTGCTGAGTTCGCGGCGGCTTGCCTGGGCACCATAGTGAGCTCAGGGCCAGCCTGAACTATAAAGCGAGACCCTGTCTCCAAAAAAGCAAAAAAAAAAAAAAAAAAAAAAAAAAAAAAAAAAAAAAAAAAAAAAAAAAAAAAAAAAAAAAAAAAAA